>CALSBZ010046893.1:156310-185382 GCA_943591055.1 Gobionotothen gibberifrons | reverse complement strand
GTGTGTGTGTGTGTGTGTGTGTGTGTGTGTGTGTGTGTGTGTGTACGAGATTGAAGGCTGACAGACAGGTCGGCCAACCAGTTATTTTAGCTGGCCCGGCTAAAATAATTGGTCGTAGTTTTTACAGTATTACGGCTTCCACAGATGAATTTTTTTTATGGATTTTTTTTCAAAGCACTTAGAATATGCATTGCTATCAGGATATTAAGAGCATTCCATGGAATATAACAAAAAGTGTATCTCGAGCCGGTTTCTCAAACTTACCTACTCCTCCTTTAATGTTAACTTGGAAAGCCACAATATTTATTTTAACTCAATAATATTTGGTGACATTATTGTGGCACATCAGTAAAGCCTTACATATAAATATATAAGGTGGCAGACTTAATTTAATGAATTTTAACTGAACAATAACTGAATGAGTTCGTCTCACTCTTAGACCAGCATGGGTACCAAAACTATGCAGTCTGCTGCAATAAGTACATGAATTAACTGTCTCGTCGATGTTTGTCTAAATTAATATGATACTATTAACAATCATATTATTCCTATCAGCTGTCAATCACTGTTATGATTCACATATTCAGTGTTATTATTAAATAAACTATATTTTTTGGAGGAGTTAATGATGAATGTTCCACAAGATGCTTGCTTACCCTCCTTCAAATTTGAAAGACAAGTAATTACTATCATATATCAAAAGAATCAAAGGAACAGTTCAGCGCCCCAGAACTTCATTGAAAACAGTTACAACCTTGACTTTACATCAGAAAGAACAAACATTAAAGAAGTGACTAACTGCATCAGTTAGGGTTAAAAAAACGTGTATTCAGCTAAAAAATATACATCGCTGCAGTTACTGTATTATCCAGTGGAAATCCTTACCTACTGGCCTAGTTAAATCAAAGTGGTTACTTTCTTTTGGCTGGTCTTGGCTTGGCAAGTTTTACACACCGTCTTATTTGACTTTCTCAGGACTTAAACTGTTTTTTGGGGGCAGACCCCCACAAAGAAAAAAATATATTTAGACACGTAAGGTCATCATCTTAATAGTTTTTGTATGCTCATCAAGTAATCCGTGAGCAGAGCATCAAGTTGGCATGCCTATAACAGCTGAATGTGGCGATTACCATCTTGTTCAGCAAAACGCCTCACAAACTTATTAAGATTTAAAGCTATGGTGCATTTTGATTCAATGCTGAGTACAGCCTGAAGAACATATCGAGGATTAAAAAACTAATGTCACAACAGGACTTAGAAAAGCAAAATCCATCAGAAAGCTGCAGCTGATTCAGAACGCTGTTGCGCGTGTCCTCACTAACACTAAAAGAGTGGATCACATCAGTCCGGTTCTGAAATCTTTACATTGGCTTCCAGTCGGCCAAATAATTGATTTTAAAGTACTATTGTTAGTTTTTAAATCATTACATGGTTTAGGCAGGGTTGCCAGCCACCTTTGGGTACCTGGCTGGAGTGAGATTTTGATATCATGGGTTTAATTACACATATGCGCACGAAATGACTGCTATCGTGTCAGTAGCGGGACCTTAGCATATATATAGGATATATATACAATATATACAAATACACAATATTGGACACAGACTATAAAGGGCACACCGTTTCATTCACTAATGAAAGTCAAACAAATGTTTCCACTGTTTTATTGTGTGCCTGTCGTGATAAGCAACTCATTGACTTATCGGACGATAAATAAAAATGAACTCGATAAATTGCCATTTACATGAGGATGTGACTAGCAGTTTGAAAGGATGTACTTATTATTATATATTATCATTATGTCAGTGGTCTAAAATGGTCATACAACGGTGCCGACAATATTATCGTTTATCGCAATAATTTCCGGGAAAATGTATCCAACCAAATTCATTATCGTGAGAGGCCTATACATGAAACACACACACAGACAAATCTACAGACTTACTCCAAACTGCCAAATATATTAATTAACACACTCTCACTCTCATACACTCTTTGACTCTATTTTGGCCCAGTAGAACAATAAGCAGCAGACTTTTACTTTTTTATCATTTCTACTGGATCTTAGATCTGCGCATGTGCAATACGGGTCGGCAGTGGCGGCTCCGGGAGTATTTTTGTTGGGTAATCTATGGTAGGGCTAACCCATACAGTGTTGGGGCTCAAGTCAGTATTTGCAATGTAATTACATACACGCTCCCCTTGACAGTGAAACGCCACGCGTGAGGTTTAGATTATTTCCCTGTCTCAATCCAAATTGAACTGTATGAAATAAAAAGGCACATTTGTCTGGTAGTAAATAGAAAGGGCGACCTGCTGGAGCCAATCCTGCAATTTCCCCACAGGTGAAAGAGTTGACATGCTGAAAACCCAACCCCTGCAGGGGGGTCTGGGGGGGATTCTCTTTTTGAAATACTAACATAAAATACACATTCTGGAACTCTCTTGAGAAGACAAATAAATAAATCTATTACTACACTACATATTTAAAAAAATGAATGCCATTTTAGTTTTTTGTTACTTTGTTCTGAAAGCTGAACCTCACAGAGAGAAGAGGGAAGAGGCTGTGTGAATTACTTTACATTGTGGATAAGGGTGGATAGCCCCCATTGTTCTGTGTGTCAAATTGAAAGACAGCCCACACACCTATCAATCATCAAACCGTGGGGTCTTATTTTATCAACACGACGTAATATTGTATCAATGTATATAGAGATGTACTACAGCAAAAGTATTCTCCGTCGGGACTTCCTGCAACAACACCAGACATTATCAAAGATCTTCTATGGAGAAGACGATCACTAAGTTTTCAATACCGTTTCTAGTCTTCGGTATTGTTGTTTTGGCGTGAGAATAGTTTGGGCAGCGTGAGAGCGTGAGATTGAGAGTGAAAGCATGTGTCACACGCCAGATGCGTGAGAGTTGGCAACCCTGGTTTAGGACCAAAGTATATTGTTGAACTCCTACATAATTACGAGCCATCAAGGTGCCTCAGGTCTTCTGGGACAGGTCTGCTACCGGTTCCGAGAGTAAAAACAAAACATGGAGAGGCAGCATTTAGCTATTATGCCCCGACAATCTGGAACAAACTACCCAAATCATGCACGTCCGCAGAAACGCTTACTATTTTTAAATCGAGGCTAAAAACATATCTCTTTGCCACTGCTTTTAATTGAGCTGCTCATATTCGCACTACAGTATGCCATTTAAACATGTATTGTATACCTGTGGTGTTTATTTTAATTATTGTATTATCTTTGTTTTGTAATGCCTGTTGTAAAATGCCATTATATATGTGTTTTTACTGTATGTATTCCTAAAAAGTCTTTTAATTTGTTTTGTAAAGCACTTTGAATTGTCGCGTGCAGAAAAGTGCTATATAAATAAACTTGCCTTGCCTTGCCTTGCCTTACAGCCAAACTGACAGGCTCTTCTCTGTCATTGTAGACCGCAAATACCTCATTCCTTCCGTCTACTTGGATCCGAAATGCTTCGCGTTTTGCGCTGTCCCCCAGTTCAAATGAAATCGCCGCCAATCATATTTCCAGGCTCGCGCCAGGGCCGGGGGAGGGGTTACAAGGCTTGCGTCTTGTGCTGCATTCACTTGCACTCGGACATTAGAGATTTTCTCTCATAAATGTCCGATGAGTCACAACTTTTCTTTCAAAACAAAGCTGCCAACTGGGGTGGCAGCTGGGGTAGCAAGGCATTTTTCTGAGGTGGCAGCTGCCACCCCGTGCCACCCCGTAGAACCGCCACTGCTGTATGAGTATTCCGTGTGTGAATGCAGACATTTTCCTACCATGACAAACATGTAAGGCCATCTGCTGAGATTGTAGTTTATATATGTAAAGGTTAGCAACTGAGTTAGCCCAGTTAGCACCGTGTCAATGGCTATTAGCACCCCAAAAAACGTTTACCCATTTTCACAGATGTGGTAGATATAGCTTGCTTGTTTTAAACATCATAAATACACAAACAACAATGAATACTTACAGGTTGTGGTCCAAACAAAGTAGGAACAGCATCCTCCTTCAGTGTCCTACGCTGTACAAATCCGGCATCCAACAGTACATGTTAGGCTGGCAGAGGGTGCGGCCAGCGCCGCTGGGTGTGGCCATAGCTTCTCTGGATTGGTCCATTTAGTTCCGGGTACGTGCTTTCGTAAGCATGTGCCCGGAAGAATGAAATGGATGATGACATCATGATGACGTTTCACCAACGAGGCGTTTTGGGGAGGTATTTTCTGTGTTAGAGTTTTACTCGCTACAGGGTGTACTTTGAGGGTTTTGACTCTGCACACCGTTTACATGCAGAAAAACCTTCATAACACACAAGGGGACGGGTAATAACCGGAAAAGCATGACATGTCACCTTTAAAGTGCTAGAGAAAGACAAGTTTATGGATAGCTCGGAAAACCCACATCAGAAACTATTACTTCTTAAGGCTGAATACAATACAAATATCTGCTGAGAGGGCTGCGAATAGCATAATAATATGTTACATAATTTGTATGATCAGGGAGAAAAAACAGGTAGACTTCTGGCCTGGAGAATTAAACAGCTACAATCAGAAAGAGCTATTAATGCAATCGAAAATTCTAAGGGAGATGTGACTGTGGATCCTGAAGAAATAAACGATAGGCTACCTTTAGACAATTCTATGAAACGTTATACTCCTCAGAATATCCGCCTAATTCGGACTCTCAAACTACATTTTTAGATAATTTCAAATTCTCAAGTGTCTCAAATTAAGAAAAAAATAAATGAATGCTGGCAAAGCAGCTGGTCCTGATGGATTACCAATCGATATTTATAATAAATTCAAGAGGAAACTTTTAACTCCAATTATGGAAGTGCTTCAGGAATCCTATAAAAACGGGTCACTCCCTCCCTCATTGAGAGGTGCCATGATCATTTTACTATTAAAACAAAACAAACCAGCCCATGAATGACAATCTTTCCGTCCAATCTCACTTCTAAATTTGGACATTAAAATTCTCTGCAAAGTATTAGCACGTAGATTGGAGTCTGTTCTCCCTGTCATTATAGATATGGATCAAAATTGATTTGTTAAAGGGAGACAAGGCTTTCATAACGTACAGTATGGAGAGTGTTAAATATACTTCACGAGAGGAAAGATGCGCCAGACACTGCTCTGCTATCAGTCGATGCCGAAAAGGCGTTTCATAGAATAGAATGGCCTTTTCTATTTGCAATACTAGACCGTTTTCGATTTGGGACTGCTTTCTGTAATTGGGTAAGGTTATTGTACACTCAACAGCTGAAATTCTGACTAACAATGTTATTTCTCAACCAGTTAATATTAGGGGGGTCAGACAGGGGTGCCCTTTGTCACCCCTCCTATTTACACTCGCCATACTGTAGAACCCTTCACCATAGCAGTCAGGACACACAAGAATATTTCAGGTGTCAGGTTGGGACAGTTAGAACATCGCATAGCTCTTTTCGCGGACGACGTCATTTTGTTCTTTACGGACTTAGCTAATTAAATTCCAGTTTTACTAAATGTAATTAAGACTTTTGGATTATTTGCAGGTTATAAGGTGAATAATGCAAAATCCTCCATAATGTTATTAAATGGAAAACACACTTAACCACTTAACACATACATGTATTCTGCCAATGTTAAAAAGCTCAGGGAACAAACATCTAACCCATTTGTATTGAATATGATCAATGTTTGGAATACTGTAGAATTGAAGATATGCGACATACGTCAATGTCCCGTTTTATCCCAATCTGGGGAAATGACCAATTTAAACCAGGAAGAACGGACCCAGGTTTCCATCATTGGGCAACGAAAGATCTAACAAAAATAGGAGACATGTTTCAAGATGAAACGCTGATGTCATTTGAACAGTTGCGTACTAAATGTGGTCTTTCAAATAGCATTTTTTTAAATACTTACAGATACGAAGCTTTATAACTACGTCCCGCAATCAGTTATTAACTCCACTGAATCCTCTACCGACCGGGTTAATGCCTGGAAGGAAGATATACAGGAGGATACTTCCTTGGATGACTGGAGTGTGATTATGTACAGAGGCACATAGACAAACTGCGAATACGAGATTAAAATTGCTACAACACAACTGGCTGATGCAGTTTAATAATAACATTCCAGATATTTGTTTTAAGTGTGAACAGTCTAAAGGCACACTTTTTTACTGCATGTGGGAGTGCAAAGAGATTGCAACTTTCTGATGCGAGATTTCACAAATAATTGAAAAAATGCTAGATGTTAAGATACCTCTTGATCCTAAATTGTTTATTTTGGGACTTTACCCCTCCGCCCGAGTCATAAAAAATAATAAAAAGAATCTCATAAACATGTGTTTACTCAAAGCAAAACGCTCGATTGCCTTGTCATGGAAGAACACTCAGAGGCCACAGGTGGGCCAATGGCTGAAGGAAATTAGTAATTGCTGTTCTATGGAAAAGATAACTTATATTCTGAAAAGGAAAAATGAAACCTTTGATAGGGTTTGGGGCCTATTTACTCAACTGTTAGGGAATTTTAATGTGTCAAACATGCAAAGAAATAACAATGGTAATCCACGAGAGCGATCTGGTTGAAAGGAAAAGTAAAGTACTTCTTAAACTGCTGTGACTATGTACAGTTTTTAGGATTGCTACTGCCCAATTGTTTTTGTTTTATTTTTATTTCATTTCATTTAATGTCTTTTTATTATATATTTGAATTGATTTATTTTTTAAATGATGTCCTGTCTTGTCTTTGCCTCTGTTTTTCACATTATTATTATTTGTATTATTATTTTTTGTAAGTTTGTGTAAGGTAAGGTATTGTTGTCTAAAATAATGAACAATTAATAAACATAAAAAAAGAGGGACGAGGTGCGTCACGTGTAAATGTATCATTGGTGCTCGAGTTGACTGCCTGAACTAGCTCACAGGCTTCGCCCCATTTTTATAACTTATCATAAACCAAAGTTCGTACTATTCCCATGCTTACTGTGTTACTGTGTCCGTGTAAGTTGACCTTACACACACATCGATGACATAATAGGAGCCCAAGTCTTCATTATCAAATGAAGAGATTATGGTAAAAATATAAATAACATGAATAAACTTGTGAAAAACGATTTATTTTATACAAATGACTGTATAATCACCTCAATTCAGTTACTAGGAAAATACATAATGACAGTACAATTGATTTGTTGGTAAGTCAACTATTCCACCATTTCACAATTTGTTTATGTATTGTACGAATTGATAATTTATTTCATAATCATTTTTTATTAGCAAATATTGAACAACATAGGCTTTTATACAGGAATGGTGGCCTTGTTCTATATACTGTCCCTCATACAGTATGAGGGAAAGGTCAGACACTTTTCAAATGAGATAACAAATGTTATGCAATCCCGAGCTTTCATTTCCATTCTTCCTTCCAGTTCACTCCCTTCCCGGTACTGTACATCAACACATTAAGCTCTGTTCATGTTCTCCGAGCACCGATTCAGCAGGAGATTCATTAAGGTAGGCTATATATGTAAACATTTTACTCAATCTAGTCAACAGTATACATAATGTATATTTGATGTTCCATCTGTTCCAGTCTCTCCTATATACCTTTTGATGATAATCATGTGATTATGACAATATAGGAGACACTGATCACACTCATGTACATGGTTGTTTAAATTCATTGCTATCGAATGACTTTTAATTTTTTTTTATATGAATGTATTGAGTGTTTCCGTGAGCTTGAATAATTTTTGTTTCCTTTTTTTCCTTAATGTCAGGGACCAAACCTAACCCCCAAAAAATGTAATGCTTCTTCACTTTGAAGATTATATTGGATTATGTGTAACATTTTTGCTTACACGATCACTAAAAACATGTCCTTCCTATATTAATAAAAAAGAAAAACTTGGCTAGCTTTACATTTAGTCCCACATTCAGGCATGGCCGTGTAAACAGGACTAAGTGATAATACAACTTGCAGACTTTTGGCATATGTTTCTTTAAGTGCTGTCCTTAGATCCATGATATAGTTAATAGAAAGTGACATTTCCAATATATGTCGCTCCACTATATTTAATGGTGAAATGTTGTACTTTGTAACACTATAAACGTTTGCACGAGTGCTTTAACTGAGATAAGGATATTCTATTGACTATTTTGGATTTTTACTAGTGTCGTTTTTATTGTAAGATATATTATGTGACAAGGCACTTTCGCAGCCTTGTTTCTACATTCGATAAAGTAAGAATACTTGAACACTTCTTCCAAGTCTGGGATACCTACCTAACAGCATTTTAAAAACATATGGTATTTTAATCAATCAATCATTTATCGGTATGGAAGACCGGAAAGGTAAGCGAGAACAAAATTCTCATCAATCATTTAATGTATCTAATTTTAGTTTTTTTTGCAATGATAATCTTTTTAAGATACTATAGGTACTTGCTTGTTCTTTTAAAAACTTATTTCATCTGTCAAAAAAGGGTTTTAGGTAGGTACATTTTTTGTTTGTTTGGTGTTTTGATACTAACTCTAACCACGAGGGTGCAACACTAAAACATGCTTTAAATGGATCCAAAAGGATTCAACTTTTTTTTCCAGGAGAGTTTTATTGTGTTCATGCACTCTAAGCCCTTATCTTGAAGAAAACTCACCTGAATAAAACCATGGATGCATTTAGTCCTCTATAGAGTATGGGGTAGTGTTGCACACTGGTGGACAACATTAGTATTACATCAAACACAACAATTAAATCCCCCTGCCAAAAGTTCTTCTTTGATCCGTTTTGTCTTGAGTCATTCGCACAAGAAAGAAAACCAATTGCATCACTTCTTCTATGAACAGATTTTTTTTTCTAGTTCACCTTTCATGTCTTCAATAAGGTACAATTCCAGAGAGATTACAGTTAGTACCATGAGGCAGTGGAACATTTCCTTCATAAAGTCATCATTCAGTAGCATATCACACACATTAATTACTAACTAACATACTGTAGATTACATGGATGAAAGGTCATACATATTTAATGTGTTGACCTCTGACTGATAATAACTCCAAAAGTGGAAAGAGGTAACGAAGCAAGGTAAGAATCCGTACCATATTTTTGACCTTTATGCACATCAAGAAAAGGTTATTTGTATTTGCTTCCCCTGTCACGAGTTCTGATCGCTCAGTGATGATCCTTATATGTCTATAATCTGTGGAATCTCAGGATGTTAGCTAAGCTTGTTTGTGCAGATCCAATAAGTATATCGATCGGTATAGCTAGAGTTCTGTGCTAACGGCGTTAAGATTTCTTCGCTCAGGGCTAATTCAGAGGCTCAGCGTTAGCCTTGTGTTTAAAAAATCATCAGTTAGCTGAGTTTCATCCCGTTACGTTGATATGAAACATTCATAGTTTATTGCATCTTAAGAAGCCCTCAGACACTGTTGCTTGCAGATGTTGTGGTTTCGGACCCGCCGAAGGGTCCGTGGGGCTTAAGAGGTTTAATGTTCCCAGCCCTAGTTTCCACCTGCACAACATCATCTTTTCAAAAGGTTATGAAATGTCTCAGTGAGTACTTGGATCATCTTAATATAAACTACATTGAATCTTGATCAACAGAATGCCCTGAACATTTCACTTAAACTTTGTTCCAAGTGCATACAGTACTAAGAATGAACGAACATCACATCCAATCATTTTCACAATTTAAATGAGTTTTAGGGGGAATGTGGAGAGTCTTCGATCTGTTTTCCGTACCGACGAATTCTCAGGAGTGTCTGCTGACTCTAAGTCTAAGAAGGACGAGGGAAAAAGGTAGAGAACTGTCTCACAAGACAAACTGATTTCTAGTGTTAATGAATTGCAAGTAGATAGGTCTGAAGTTACTGCCAACAAATAATATTGAAATTAGGTAAATGGATATGTGTGTCAAGCGATATAATTACTAACAAAGCACTTATATACTAATAAAGGACTGGCTTATCTATAAGCCAGTTGAGTAGCACTTGAAATGAAACCTGACGTACTTATACGATTCTATTTCCTTCAAGGTTGTATCTTCCTGGTCGAACGCACTTATTGTAAGTCCCTTTGGATAAAAGCGTCACCTAAATGCAATGGAATGTAATGTAAAAGTAGAACACCAAATGTTGTACTTAAAACATAAAGCTAAATGTATTTCAGATCAGGGACAGCTCCATCAAAGCCCAGTGGAACTCTGAAGAAGAGTTATGTCCAGTCCATTGATGGCAATTTGGTTTCGAAACAGTAAGTAAACATAACTTCACAGCCTCAAATACATTTATTGTGGAGATAAGCTCTCTATGCATTATGTGATCTATATACCTTTCAGGGTGCGAATACATTTTTTTAGAATTGTTTTTTTGTAATACTCTTTATAATTGCTATGAACAAAATCCAGAATCTGGGATAAATAAAGTACATCTTATCTAAACTCACAATAGGATGTACTTTAGCTCAAGTAAAAGTAGTTTTTACTGTTAGTATGACAATGAAGTCTTCAAAGGACATGCCTCTTTCATTTTAGAACAGAAATGTAAACAGTTAAAACAGAAGTGTTTGGTTGGATTCATAAGAAAAATCGTGGTTTGGGTTGAAATAAAAACCAGGTGGCGCCAACATGTTACCTATGTGAAGTAGAATGTGATGTAGTAACCCTTTACTTTTTGTTTCACATTGGACATGGACACCTGTCTTCAGAATCAGAAATAATTTATTAGTCCTACAGCGGGGACATTTACATTTTTACAGCAAAAGTGGCATAGAAGCAATGGATGCATGTTGCAAGTAGAAAGCTATCTTTGATTGTTAAAACACAACACAAATAATTTCAGATCGAAGACACACCAATCAGTGCCCAGTGGATCTGTGAGCGAGTGTTCTGAGTGGTCCATGGATGGCCAACCGACTTTCAAAGAGTGAGTAAAAATTAATTTGCAGCCTCACATTCTTTATGGTGATTAACTCTAGACACTTTGTGATCTAAAAACTTTTCCCGTAACTGAAAACTCAAAGTAGGTACTTTTCCTCAAGGAAGATCTTTACTGTTTGTGAAACGAGAAGTGATCATAGGACATGCCACTTTCTTTTTTTAAAAGAACAATAAGATTAAATATTACAAGCTTCAATCTTTTAGATTCTGGTAAAATGTGTAATGACTATTTTTAGGTCTTTTGTAGTTGCACTTACCTCACTTTCCATGTGAATAGAGTATTGCGCAGTGTCAATCAGTGTCAGTTTAACAGCAAATAGGACAATTGTAATGCCTTTCAGGGGGACCGTGAAGGGTCTGCAGTCTGTCTTCAATAAAAAGGAATCGTCAGGAATGTCTGCTGACTCAAAGTACAAGACGGACGAGGGCAAAAGGTACAGAACTGTCTCACATGAAAACCTGATGTCTACCAGTAATAATTTGCAAGTAGATAGGAATGCAGTTAAAGCCAACATGTAAATGTTGAAATTCATTGACTGAATGTGCGTGTCAAGTCGAATGCCAAATGTTGTTGTTAAAACATAAAACTAAATATATTTCAGATCGGGGACAGCTCCATCAAAGCCCAGTGGAACTCTGAAGAAGAATTATGTCCAGTCCATTGGTGGCAATCCAGATTTCAAACTGTAAGTCATAGTAACTTCATAGCCTCCATTACATGTATTGTGGAGATTAGCTCTCTATGCACTTTGTGATTAATATACCTTTCCGGGAGACTAAAACTCATAGGTCTATGTACTTTTTCCCAAGTAAAAGTAATGTTACTGTTAGTAGTAGTAGTAGTAGTAGAAATGGGAATAAGGTGGAATCATTATGTTACCTAGGTACAATGTGACTTTTTGTTTCACATGGGACACGGACACCTGTCTTCTGGATGCATATCCAGAATACAAGGCAAGTAGAAAGCTATCTTTGAACACAAATTAATTTCAGATCAAAGACACCACGATCAGTGCCCAGTGGATCTGTGAGCAAGTGTTCTGAGTGGTCCATGGATGGCCAACCGACTTTCAAAGAGTGAGTATAAATACATTCACAGCCTCACATTCATTATGGTGATTAGCTTTCTTTACACGTTTGGATCTAAAAACCTTTCGGTGAGAACTCAATGTCTGTACTTTTTCCTCAAGTAAGGTTGTACATGTTTGTGAGACAAGGAAGACATCAATGGACCTGCCTCTTTATTTTAGAAAAGTCCAATGTGAATTCATATTATATGCCTCAATCATTTAAATTCTTGTATTGCCTGTAATTACTGAGTTTTGGTGTTATAAATGTCAGATCAGCATAAATATTTTACAATTAAAATGCCTTTCAGGGGGAATGTGGAGAGTGTCCAGTCTGGTTTCCATAACAACATATTGTCAGGAGTTTCTGCTGACTCAAAGTCTAAGAAGGACAAGGGCAAAAGGTCCAGAACTTTCTCACAAGAAAACCTAATTATTACTCTTCACAACTTGCAAGTTGATAGGACTGAAGTTATTGCAAAATGTAAATGTTACCATTATCCGACTGAATGTGCGTTTCAAGAAGAATGCCAAATGTTTTTGTTAAAAAATAAAACAAAATGTATTTCAGATTGGGGACAGCACCATCAACGCGTTTCCAGTCCATTGATGGCAATCCAGCTTCCAAACAGTAAGTCAAAATAACTTCACAGCCTCAAATACATTTATTGCGGAGATTAGCTCTCTATGCACCCTGCGATCTATACCATTCAGAGAGCTTAAAACAAAAATGAATTTCAGATCAAAGACACCACAATCAGTGCCCAGTGGATCTGTGAGCGAGTGTTCTGAGTGGTCCATGGATGGCCAACCAACTTTCAAAGAGTGAGTACAAATAAATTCACTGCCTCAAATGAATTATGGCGACTAACTCTCTTTACACATTGTGATCTAAAAACCTTTCTCTGAAAAGTAGGTACTTTTCCTCAAGTAAGGTTTTACATGTTTGTGAGACAAGGAAGTCATAAATGGACCTGCCTCTTCATTTAAGAAAAGTACAATTTAAAAACGTATTATATGCCTCAATTATTTAAATGAATGTATTGCCTGTAATTACTGAGTTTTGGTGTTTTGTAATTGGATAACATCTCAACTTTCAGACACACAACTTAAAGCATAGACAAACCCGTGTCATGACCCTTAGAATAATGTGCACTACACAGGGCATATGCTCGTATGATAGTATTCTTGCTGCCACTATCATATTGAGAGCACTTATAGCTTCCTAAAGTTATGAGCTTGTCCACTACCTCCCACTCCAGCACAATTTCAAGAAACTAGCTAGCCCATGCTTTAGCAATATGCTTTAGCAATATGCTTTAGCAATATGCTTTTCCTTTGTTTTCATTGCACCTAAAGCAAACAAGAGCCAAACATTTGCCAGGGATTAGTTTAGCTGTTACGCCGGGTTAGTTATGACTGCTTACTGATTTCCATTGGTCTCCAGTCAGTGCAACACATGTAGCTTGTGTCAGTTCCTCCACTTTCTCTGCTATTTTACTGCCATGCTATTCATGGTAAAAATCTGCACTGGAATTGTGGAAGGAAGTTTGGGTCAAATGTAGTCATTTCATTAATTTGCTTTAATTAGCTTTTTATGCTTTAAGGTTTCCATATTAATTGCAGGGGTTAACATGTTAATGTTCCCAGCCCTAGTTTCCAACTGCACAACATCATCTTTTCAAAAAGTGATGAAATGTCTCAGTGAGTACTTGGATCATCTTAATATAAACTACACTGAATCTTGATAAACAGAATGCCCTGAAAGTTTCACTTAAACTTTGTTCCAAGTGCATGGATGGCCAACCAACTTTCAAAGAGTGAGTACAAATACATTGACAGCCTCACATTTGCTTCACACGTTTTGATGAACTCTTCATGTAGTAGGTACTTTTAAAAAAATTGTATTTAGGTTTTTGTTCAGTACAGTCCCGAGGTATACAATAACCCATTAAAATATAAGAACACTCAATAATTACAAAAAAACACAAAGATAACCGTTTACTTCAAGTAAGCAGGATATAAAAAAATATGGTGTACATAGTGCAAATGAGAGTGCAAGAATGTGAGTGAAAAAATGTCCATAGCAGTGTAAAAGTGACTGGTGTTGGATTTTGTGTGTCTGTGTGTGTGTGTGTGTGGGGGGGGGTGTTAAAGTCCTGGTCCAGTGGGGGCAGGGTGGAGAGGTGAGAGATAGAGGGGAGAGAGGGGAAGAGTCTACTGTCTTCCATAAAAAAGAATTGTCATGAGTATCTGCTGACTCCACGTACAAGAAGGAGGAGGGCAAAAGGTACAGAACTGTCACAAGACATGTTTCTACTATTAGTAATTTGCAAGTTAACAGGGCAAGGCATATTTAAAAGTTGAAATCATGTGATTAAATGTGTCAAAAAGAAACTACAAGAAACGTTAATTTTATGTGGATTTTGGTAGCCCCTACCAACCAAAGCGGGAGTTTTGCAGTTAACAGAAAGCCATTCTTTCATTCTATCCCAGATCCTACCTCAAGTTCCAGGTAGCGAAACACATTGAAGTCATGCAGACTCTAAAGCTCATCAATGTGTGTGACAAAGCCGAGGGGAATAGCTTCTACAGGAGTACTCAGATGCAGATCTGCAGCTTAAATGAAACGGTGAACATAACACGTGTAAATGAGGCAAAAATATCCTGTAATCGTGAAATGCTGCAATTTTTTATTAACACTATTTCTTTTTACAGATATCTCGTGGTAAGGAACGCCGAAACTCTGCACAATCTGAGACAGGTGAGTAAATACTTAACCTTATTCCAGTTATAACTCACACAGACGCCACCCAGTCTAATGGGTACAGTGGGCGGAGCCCCAACAAATGTACGCCCACCTCAAAACATGGACCCACCATACTGATCCTGACCAGCGCTATTTAATTGATAAATTACTCCGGCGTGTCTGTCATGCAGCAGCGAAGGTAGGCTGTCTGCAGAAGGAATACGGGCTGCGAGGCTCTCATTGAGGAGGGATGCGTCAGTATAAAGGCCCTGACACACCAAGCAGACACTAGAGAACTCGCCGAAGCCGTCCGCCGACTGTTTCGTCGCCGTGTCCTCCTGCGTCTTGTTCATGTGTCGCATGCGAACACACCGCAAATACATCAGTGCATGAGTGGCAATAACTGTCCTTACCAGCAGGCGGCGGTAGTGTGTATTCGTCATTCAAAAGAGGCAACAACCGGAAGACAGAGAAGAAGAACAGACTACGTGATATAAACAAACAACGTCTGCGCTGCGGTCCATTTCCCTCTCGTCCATCGAAAACATGTTTCGTGCCGCAGCAAGCGGAGGAATCACTAATAAATGTGAGTATTGGGTTTTTAACTTACTTTAAATTAACTAACGTCACACACGTCAAACCCAAGGGGCATTAAAACGTACATTTTCGTTAAATAATACGGATAAATATGTGACGCTAACTAGCTAGCTGGACGTACTGCACTGTTGTTTACACTTCTTTTTAATTCAATTCAGAAGTTTACTAAAGTTTTTTCTGACAAGTTCCAATTTTTTACTGTTTATTAAACTTTGGGACAACATTAAAACCTTTTTGTTCAGCTCATGCTGCTTTGAGGTAGGGCTAAAAGAAAAGCCTATTTTAAATATTTCCACCAGATTTGATCATCTTTTATTTAGGTTAAAGTGTGTAATTTATCCTAATCCCATAATAATAAGACAATCACAAATAGACAGCAGCCTTTAGCTTGATGTTAGTTTGTGCAGTGCTGTCAGAGGGATGCACGTGTGACTGTCAATTCATCTCTTTAGTTTTTTAAAAACAACAACAGTAGGCTATATCATTTTAAATTATCCTTTAGGGATTGTTTGTCTGAAATGCTTAGTTACATTTCGCAATAATACTTTTGCAACCCTGTGTTTAATATGATTAATTCACTTTTTTCGTTTTCTCTTGTTTTTCTCTGTAATTAGGACGATTCTGGAGAAATGGATCTGCTGGAGAAGGACCCCTAATCTGAAAAGTGCACAGCGGATCATCAGGACAGAGCTGCATCCACCTGGACCCCCTGAGGTGCTGGAGAAGGACCCCTAACCCCAGTTGATCATCAGGACAGAGCTGCCATCCACCTGGACATCCCGTGGTGCTGGAGAAAGCAAAACGATCAGGAACATCCTCCTCCCAGACCTCTGCTTACTGCCGTCCTACAGACTTGTCTTAGTTTCAGAATTTGATTTTGTATGTGTCCTTTCTTTTAATAGATATTATAGCTTGAGTCTGTCTGATTCCCCAAACAGCTGCTTCTATATATATACTTGCTGCACATATAATACAAATAAACAACTCCATAAACACACTTTTGCTGATATTTGTTTTACTGCTGGTGATGTTAAATAACATGATTGATTTCCTCTGTCTCAATGATGAAAGTTATAATAAAAGACATGAAGCTGCAGAGAGAGGATGGATATATTCTTACCTCTACTTTGTGATAAGATGAAAATACAATGTTAAATTGTAATTGTTAAACACATTGATTATTTCATTTACTGAGGTTTTAACCATTATTTACAACATGTGTACAAAGGAGGCATGTGGTGCAGTGGACTAGTGCGTTGGTGTTCGGATCAGGGGAGCACAGGTTCAAACCCCTCTGCAGTCAGCATGTCGTTGTTTCCCTGAGACACTTCACCCCAAATTGCTCCTGTGGGGATTGTCCACAGTATTCTTGAGTATGTAAGTTGCTTTGGATAAAAGCATCTAACAAGTGACATGTAATGTAATGTAATAAGCAGTGGAATAATAGGATATCTCTAGGTCATTAAACTGTCTTCAGTTTAATTGTATTAATACAAAAAATAGGTCATAGAAAACATTTAAAAGTAAAGTTTCTGGATCCCTTTCAGCTGAGTTAGCTTGTAAGCTAATTTGCTAGCAGGCTGCTGGAGCAACGCAAGTGCAACCGAACAGCGCGTATCACGTGAGGTAAATACGAAGCGCTCCGTAGGCTAGACCGTCTCATTTCGTAGGCCGCTCGGTCCAGCCTACCCGGTCTACGTGTGCTGGGTCCTCCGTGGACCGCGTAGGCTCCGTACTCCGAAGGGTCCAGCCTCTGAATTGAGACACGGTTTTTATATATACAGTCTATGGACACGGCCTGTGTGTGACTTCTTAAATCGTTTGTTTACGTCCCTCACTTCCGTTTCGCTTCTGATTCGCTAGCTGAACAGCCAATCAGAGTGATTGCTTGGTCTGACTACCTGACGCGACACGACGCCGATTCAACATGTTGAATCGGCGTCGCGTCGCGTCAGGTAGTCGTTTTGCAGTCCAAATAAGGAGTGTCACGGCAGACGGTGCGGGACACACCAACCTGAGTAGGGCGCCACGATTGCCCGACAGCCTCTGACGGCATCCGACTCCCGATATCGGCTTGGTGTGTCAGGGCCTTAAAATGTCTCTGACCCCTCAAAAAAAATCCCCTAGCCCTGCAATCGGGGCTCTCATCTTATGGTATATTTAGCCAGGACGCCTCGATACACTTGTCGAGAAGCAAAGGCAAAACGAAAGCAGGTTGAGCATGGCGAGCCGGGCTGTGAAAACCTTAATATAAATGGCATACCTGCTTTACAAACATCAGGAAGTTATCCCACAGATTTTTGGCTGGGACGCAGAGATAAGGTTCTTGCTGTGGTGACGCCATCCTCTATCAAGAGTAAAAGGAAAGCGGCAAAGCTGCCATATTGGATGGTCTTTATGTATGGGTATACGGCTTGTCCTGACTGGCAGACTACGTTTATGCAAATGTCAGGGACCGAATGCGTGCGTGTCATGGGAGAAGAATATTTCCCATAGAGTCTAGCAGAGGATGGAGCCTGTGTGAGTTAAAAATGTTTCACAGTTTATCATGTTTGGATATATAGTGTAACATGAATCACACAAACGATTTCTTGTGCTTTCTTATGATTGCCAGTGGTGCCCCCTCCTGGTAAAATAGAGTTCCAGTCAGTGACAACAGACTCTGTGACCCTGAGCTGGGGAGTGCCAAAGGGACTGAAGGGGCCCAAGATCTTCAGAGTAAAGTGGACTAAAGGAGAGTGGATCCACGGAAGGGAGCTGGAAGGTTACTCTGTCGTCAAAGATGCTCATCAATTTGAAATAAACGACCTTGAGCTTGGACAGCACTATATATTCAGTGTGGCCACAGACAATGATGGCAATTTAAGTGAATGGGTTGAGAACTTTGTTTTCACAGGTAAAAATTTGAGATGACAACCCATTAAATATCTTTACACTGGAGTGTGTGCATGACTAATAATGTATTTTCAAATGACTACTCTGTTACAGCGGTGCCAGCCCCTCGGCTCTTAACCAAAACACATTCAGAGGCCAGCGCCGTGACCTTGAAATGGACCAAAGGGGAAAACATGGAGGGAATTAAGCATCAGTTCATTATAGCCCTCAAAAGTCAGGGAAAAGAGCCACTAGCGATACAGACAAAAGAGTGCTTCAAGACAATCTCTAATTTAGAGCCAGGGACGGAATACACCATCGAAGTCTCAACAATGCTGATCGACAGGTGCAGTGAGCCTGTCTCTACAACGATACTCACAGGTGAGGGCTTATATCCCCTGCTTTTTATTTTAAAATCACACTGTTCATACTAACATGCTAACTTTTCATAAGTGCAAGAGAATTATATGAGAGAGAGTGGGGGAAAATAAACAAAAGGTGTTTAAGAGTAAAACACATTTTGAATTAGAATAAATTGCTCGATCCATGGATAAGTTCTGAGACTAACTGATCTTAATAAATATTTAGTCAAAGTTTGTATGGAATTCCCCTTTAACTAATAGATATAGAACAAAATGTGACATTCTCATTCATCTATCTCTTCGTGTTGATCCACAGAGGCCTGTTTCAGGAAGGTGCTGTCAAAGATGGGCCTTGAAGACTATTATGATGACAAGCTCACACTAAGCACTGTTCTTGAGATCAATCAAAGTGATACATCAGAGAGCAAACTTGAAAGCCCAAAGTCATATCCTGAGGCTTTTTTGAGGAAACTCATGATGTTAAACGCAAATGCTCGAAGTGTTAAATGTGTGTCCAAAGATGTTGACACAGACAAGCAAAACACCATCAATCCGTTGGACCTGATAACTGCGTTGTTTCTCTGTTCCGACGGCTTTCTTCAGCAAGACATGGTTGTGAAAATGGCACTGTGCCAGTTCGCGGTCCCGCTCCTCATGCCCAACCATGACACAAGAGAAATTACCATGATGCTGTGGGCTATGCGCGAAATAGTTCGGACCTTCAGCCCCTCCAGACTGGCATTCAGAAACTTAAGCTGTGAAGAAAGAATTGTGCTCACTGATATTCCTCTGCTGTCGTTCGTCAGGCTGGGGAGGACGAGCCTGTCCAAATCTCAGGTGCTGAACAGACTGCTCAGCAACACTAAGGAGTGTTATGATATATTTTATAATCGTAACATGGAGGGTAGTGATGTACCCAGGAAGATTTCTGAGGGGCTAGTTGAAATGACCTGGTACCTCCCGTGTGGGAAAAAGAACACAGACAAATTCACTGAGCCGCTGGCCGTCGCCAACCTCAGAGGAGACATCAGGGACTTCGACAAGCAGTTCTCATTCCTCTGCCAGACCTCTGCAGCTGTGTACATATTCTGTGATGAGTCAGAAATGGATTGCTTCAAGCATTTGGAAGGGATGGTTGTGGATGCCAGGTTGCTTTTGATAAGCAGCATACAGGGGAAAAGCTTCACACTCAAAACGATGACAATCAAACCTAGTTTAAAGACAACTAGTGTGAGCCAGAGGAAAAATACGGAGTCAGAACTGGTAAAGGCCCTCCAGGAATCAGTCCCTAAGATGCTTGGAAACTGCCCAGTCAAGGTGTCGCTGGCAAATTTGGCAGACACAGCTCGCCGCTGTGATATCTTGGTTGATGAGGACATTGATGAATGCCAGGGTGCTAGGAAGAATGCAGATAACATCATCCAACACATTGCTGACACCTCTATGTTCAAAGAAAAACAACTCCCTTCCCAGGGACACATCTGGAAAGAGCTTTCATTGCTCGAAACTGAGTACTGGAGACTGCGAAACGCTGGCAATGAAAACATTGAGGACTACCGCAAGTCTTTAAAAATAACAGAAAAAGATCTTAAAACTCACCAGCCAAGATTAGAGATAAGAGCTGCAATGCGTGGATTCTTTCACGGGGTGGACTCAGAAGTGCAACGCTACTATTTCCTCAAATGGCTGGAAATGGATTTGGACAATCTGTCCCGAAATGACCTGTCAGATCTGAAAGATAGATATAAAGAGCTAAGGGAAAAATGTCCTGAAGACACAGAAAAGATTGCAGAGATTGATCAGAACATATCAGCTCGTTCTTTACGCCTTGAGCACTTCTTCCGAGAGTGTGGTCAGTTGTTCCAATGTGCGAATCACCTGCCAGAATTCAGCAGTCAAAGAAAGACCTTGGAACAACTTCCTGAACTCTGTGCTCAGATGCTGCTAGATGGTTTCCCTCTTGAGCTCGTTGATGGAGATGTTGCAAACATTCCGTTGAAATGGATCACTGAGGTGCTAAGGGAGCTTCACAAGTCTATGCATTCTAAAAGTAAGCTGAAAGTCATCACAATCATCGGAGCTGAGAACTCAGGAAAATCGACTCTGCTAAACACCATGTTTGGGGTCAGGTTTGCAGTCAGCAAAGGCACATGCACCAGAGGGGCGTTCATCCACCTGATCAATGTCAACAAACACGTCAGGAGGAAACTGGAGTGCGACTGCATCATGATAATTGACACAGAGGGACTGAAACCACATCAGATTGTCCAAGATGATCACAGCCATGAACGTGACATTGAGGTAGCGAGCCTCGCTGTAGCACTTAGTGACGCCACAATCGTCAGTGTTTCCAGTGACAACTCAAAAGAGAAAGATCTCTTAGAAATGGTGCTTCATGCTTTCACGAGGTTGAAGAATGTGGGCAAGAAGCCACTCTGTCATTTTGTGCACACCAACATGTCAGAAAGTCCTGCTATAGAGAGGAAGAAGAGAGGTAAAGAGTTGGTGAAACAGCTCAATGAAGTGATCCGAAAGGACACTAGGATGAGGAAGGCCAACATCACTAAGTGCTCAGATGTGATGGAGTTTGATCGAGACACTTTCAGTTGGTACATGCCTCCGGTTTGGAACGGGACTCCACCTATGGCACCTTTCAGTGTTGACTACAGTGAGATGGCACATGCTTTGAAAAAGAGACTCATAGGGGACCTCAAAAAGTGCCAGGGAAGAGGTGATCTGATGCAATTTATCAGCGATGTGGATAGATTCTGGAAAGGTTTGTGAGACAGGAAAAGATGGCAAAGGGAAAATACAATAATTTCCCGGGAGCACGTTTTAATTTTATTTAAAAAAAAGAGAGAAAATAAAAGATTACTGAGCAATATAAACTCATTTATTGTCACTCATATTCATTAATACATTAAAATGTATAATGTATTTCTGACACTGTACAAACATTAAACATGTATATAGTTGCAGAAAATAAGCAAGTACTACTTTGTGACATTCTGTATATTCATTTTCGCCTGAACAAAGAAACAGGACCTGTGACAGGTGTGTAGACCAAAAAGAACAATCCTGTTATTGTTATCAAATTTGTATCAAAAAGATAGTTGACACTGAATATACAACATCTGCAAGATTTATTTGCAGATATAGGTTTGTATCGTATCAAAAGTCCTGAATAAAAGTTTTGCTATGTATTTTTGAGGCTGTTTGTGCAATAAAAGTGTATAAATAATCCAATATCATTTTTGCCTTCTACACTACAATATTCAACAGTAATGACAGTCACAATTTTATGAATGGAAGAGCTTAGATAGTACATTTGTGATAAGTGATAATAAATACTTAAGATTCACGCAGGTTATATAGTAAACTGCATGTTTAAAGGGCCAGTTCACCCAAATTACAAAAAGAAAACATCCTCGGAAATCTCAACAGGCCAACTGAACACCTAAAGTAACTTCTCTTCTAATTTTAACTTGATTGATTGATAGAATACTGTGTGTAAACTGACAAATCAGGTAACTTCTGTTATGTGCTGCAAACCAAATTGTTGCTCGTATGGTATTCACAGTTCAAATACATTCAAATTTAAATCCACCTCTAAAGAGAAGCTTTGAGTAACCATCTGCTGAATTATCAGTTTACAATCTCTTAGTACATGTTGAATAAATTATACATTATTACATTCATACAACAGTTACACATCAAAATGGATTCTCTTATACTTGAGAGATGTTGAATTAACGGAAAACTACAAACACCAATACGATTATTGTACATCATGAAGAATTAAACGGTGTGCAGTCCGGTCCATGTTGGTGCAGTAGCGCAATGGTTTGGTGAAGAGTCAGCGAGACATCATTCGCACAAACTCTGTGGAAAAAAAGGTGTGGTGTTATTGTTGAAGGGAAGGGACTTTTAAATACATACTTTCTTCAATACTCAATTTCTGTATTTAGTTAGCCTGAACATACTTGGCCATAAAGTTGATTCTAAATCTGATCTTATTAGCCTGATTGAAAAACAAGCTGAGTGGTGAGTACCACATTAAACAATTTTTTTCCCTTTTATATTTTTCTTTCTGAAATCACATACCTTCGAAGTCCACCTCTCCGTCCCCATTGAGGTCAACATCTCGCAGGATCTCGTCTATCTCGCGGTGGTTCAGCTGCTCCCCCATTAGCTTTTTCATGGCTTCCCTCAGCTCTCCGAGGCTGATCTGACCATCACCATCAGAGTCAAACTGGGAAATAAAAAAAGGAGTGTGAAACATTGAAAGCACATACAAATAAATGCATTACAGTTGAAACAAGTTAAAGTTTGTGAAAGGGGGTGATCTTTTTGCTACAAATTGTCTGGCAGACCTCTTTGAAGGCGTCCCTCAGCTCCTTGACTCCAATCATGTCTGCTGTCTCAGCGAGCATTTTTGGACCCATCAGTTCCACAAAGTCTTCGAAGTCCACTTTGCCGCCACCTTAAAGGGTAGAAAACAAGTAGGCAAGAAATGTTCAGGCTTTTCTCATTCACTGTAGGGAAATATACCTACAAAATAAAGGCACTTTATTTATTGCAACTCACGTAATCAATTTGTAACCCACATGTCAATACAAAAGTCAAGTTATATCTCTCACAGGCTCTACTGGACTCTATGGGTACTACCCTCTATGCAAGCATTCACCTACTGAGATTTCTATAGACGTAGCCGGCCTTGGGGCGGGCCTACCTGAATGCGGGCGCATCTCACCGTGTAAAAAGAGGCCTTGTCTCCTGACTATCATCCCTTTCTCTTCAGCGAGCGGGCAACATCTGAAGCAGAGATAAGACGTTTGAAAGAAGAAGAAAGAGTTATCATACCTCCAGGGAGACCCGGGCCTGTCCTTCGTGCCCTGGCTTAAGTAGCTGGGCGCCGATCCCCACCACCTTTGCTTCGAGTGTTTGGGGGACCAGGATATGGCAGAGGCGGTGCCATTCACGTTCGCCATTCCTTCCGGGTCCGGTGTCCATGGAAGTCCACCGCCCAGGGCTGTACTCTCCCTGGATGATGATCATGGCGGCAGGTGTGTGGGCTACTCGCTCATTGCTAGAGATGCCCTCGCCACACCAGGTCAGAGCGATTATTGGGCCGCAAGGCCGAATAAGTGGCTTGGTCCACGGGCCTTGCCCCAGACCCGGTTCCCCCGGGGACCGGTGCTCGGTGGCATTCACATGATATAGGGTCGACCCTACTTCATCACAGGCCGCCGCCGCTTCCTGCCGTGTGATGTCCCTGGGGGATCACGCCGCATGGCAATTTCCAAAGAGCCACTTTACGCCTATAAAGACTCCGATTAATGCTGTTTACCGTAGTGGTGAGAACATCATTATGGTGGAGCGCGCACTCACACAAGAGCGCACGGCGGTGCGTTCAGGGTCCTCAGTAAATAATAGGCCCTTTCTGTGTCGACCCTCCATGGGCAAATCTTCCCTTCACGGGGAGTTTTGCGGCGGAACGGGTCACCAGAGAGTATCACAGCTTCATAGCTGCGGCCCCACAGCTGAGGGCTTGTCCATTAACACAATGTTATGGGGAATGGAAACTCAGCTGTGTACTAACAAAGTGGATGGACAGGACGCTGAAACGGGGCTATTCACTCCAGTTTAGCAGTGTCCCACCTCCTTTTTATGGGCATGCGAGAGGTAAATCTGTCCTCCCAGGAGGAGATGGGTTTCCTCTCAGCAGAGATTCAGGCTCTGGTGCAGAAACAGGCTGTGTCTGTTGTGCACCCTCAGCACAGGGAAAAGGGTCTTTATTCCATGTACTTCCTGGTTCTCAGGAAGACAGGGGAATTCAGACCTATTCTAGATCTCCGCGGCCTGAATCGCCACATTTCCTACAGGAAATTCCGCATGTTAACTATGAAACAGTTACTGGGGCTTGTGCAGCCAGGCGATTGGTTCACCACCATCGACCTGAAAGACGCGTACTTTCATGTAGAAATAGCTCCAGAGCACAGAAAGTGTCTGCATTTTGCCTTCCAGGGGATAGCCGACGAGTACAACAGGCTGCCGTTCGGCTATTCCCTATCCCCACGCACATTCAGCAAATGTGTGGCCACAGCACTTCAACCACTGCACACCCGCGGCATGAGAGTTTCTTTTACTAGACGACCTCATAGTCATGGCTGGGTCCCGGGAACAGGCAATGTTTTGCACAGCACAATTGATCACACACCTAACCAAATTAGGCTTTGCGATCAATTGATAAAAGAGCACCCCCATACCTCACCAACAGGAGTTGTAGTTGGGAGTGGTGCTCGATGCAGGCGCGCTACGCGCCACCCTGTCAGAGGGCAGCAGTGCGTCCCTTCTCCGGGCGGTTCACAGGCTGCGACAGGGGGCGACAGTGACAGCTTTAACTGTCATGCAGACTTTGAGTCTCATGGCGGCTGCTCATATGGTGGTCCCGCTGGGGTTACTGCATATGCGCCGCCTGCAGAGGTGGTTCTCCAGCCTGCGTTAGGATCCCAAGAGGCACAAACGGCGGCTGGTGACCATCCCCTCAGTGGAGGGCAGCCTCCGGTTTTGGGAGTCCCCGGATCACCTCCGGAGGGGGTCTCCACTGGGACGGGTGACCTCCTACATCACAGTGTTCATGGACGCATCCAGAACAGGATGGGGAGGGACCTGCCTGAAGAGGGCTATAGGTGGGCGCTGGGCTCTAACAGAGTCTCGACACAGCAACCTCCTAGAGCTACGCGCGGTAGTGTTAGTCCTCCAGCATTTCATGCCCCTAATTCAAGGGAGACATTGACAACTGTTAGTAATTTTAATCAATGTTTTATGGCATAATTTAGTTAAAACATGCCATCAGTTAAAATGCTGACTTATACTGAAAAAACAGAAGTTTTCGCACAATCTCTGAGGTCAAGCTTTTATTGTGAAGGTACTTCCGGTTTGACTCCAGTCTGTGTTTATTTTGAAAAGCTTTCCGGAAGTAATGTCCGAAATACTAACAGTAACTTGACTTCAGAGACGTAACGTAACGTTTTCTAGCTGTTAAAATGAGATTAATAAAAAGTGAGGAAAGAGAATGTGTAGAGAAGAGGCGTGTTTAGTCATGTGTTGAATATGCAATGAAAACATCCTCTGTTATGTGCGAAGTCGGACATTGAAGACTAAGGCGGCTGGCTCCCTCCCCCACAGAAGAGAGAGTATAAAGCCGGCCGGTGCGCACAGCTGGGTCTCTCTTGCACCTACCCTTCGGAGGACATAGCTGCAGCTGTTTTCCTCATTTGAACGATCCTGCTTGTAACATTACCGTGCCTTTTACTATATTAAAGTACCACCATTTGAAACTTTAGCCGAGACTCATTGTTCTCATTATTTAACCAGTTCTCTCCTGGACGCGAGAAAAACGAATAAGCTAATACAACAGCATCACAGTGGCTTATATCAACAGGCAGGGCGGAGTCCGCTCCGCCGCCTTGTAGGCCACAGCGGAGAGGCTGTGGTTATGGGCTTCAGAGGTGGTGTTATCTCTGAGAGCCCTCCATATCCCGGAACTGGGGAACAGGGGGTCCGACCTCATGTCGAAGGCCGGCCCCCTGCCAGGCGAATGGACGCTTCTGAGAGGGAGAGGCTGAGACAGGGTGGATTGTCTGACAGTGTTATTCAGTCTATCCAGGAAGCTAGAGCAGGATCCACCACAGCCTGTTACAGGCCAAAGTGGCTAGGATTCCAGCGATGGTGTGAGGAGCGGAGAATAGAGCCCCTATCTTGTGATTTAGGCTCTATTTTATCCTTCTTACAGTTATTGGTGGACAGAGGGCTGGCACATTTCACAGTGGAAGTGTATGCAGCAGCCATCTCGTCCTGCCATGAGGGATTTGGTGGCAGGTCAGCCTTTAGTCAACCACTGATGTCGCGGTTTTTACAGGGGGTCAGGAGGCTGCGCCCAGTAGTGCGCGCCTCCACCCCACAGTGGGACCTGCCCCTGGTGCTCGAGGCTCTGGTCTCAGAACCATTTGAGCCTCTGCAGCTCTCCTCTCTAAAAGCACTGTTGTGGAAGACAGCTTAGCTTCTTGCCTTAACGTCAGCCAAAAGAGTGTCCGAGTTAAGGTTCAAGGTTCTTTATTAGTCATACAACCATAGCTACAAAGTAGTTATGTCGATGAAAATCTTAGGTCACAGGCTTCTCCAACAGTGCAACACAATATTACAGAAAAACCGAAAAATATAGTGCAAGTAAATATTAAAAGTAAATAGTTTTAAAAAAGTGAAATAGTGAAATAAGAGTCTATATGCAAGCTATTGGAATGATGTATTAGGTAAATAGATAAATCATTACTAAGTAGCAGAATGTTATGGATGTTGTTACAGCAATTCAGGTGTTTAACAGTCTTATCGCCTGTGGGATGAAACTGTCTCTGAATCTGTTGGTTTTAGTCCGGATGCTGCTGTAACGCCTGCCAGACGCAGGTGCACTTACGTTCTCCCCATGCTCCTTAGGGACCTGGGAAACATAGTGTGCAGTGTATAGTCACTTGCGCTAGCACCTGCAGGGTGGAGCTATGGGCTTATTCAGACCAATTAGGCTCTACCCAGCTGAGTAAGCTGCGGCCCCGACTTCTCCACGGTCACAACCGGATGATAGGAAGTTGGGGTGCGGTGGCTGTTAACCAAAGGCCGGTCAGGGGCAGTGTGGTGGGTCGATGTTGTAGGGCGACAGGGCTTTTAACCATCGGGGATAGCCTGTGTGAGATAGAACGGGGGGTTACGTATTGTAACCCTAGTTCTATAAGCACAGGCGGAGCACTCTACCTAGGGGCCCTTTCTTTCCTATGCCGCTCGCTGAAGAGGGTGTAGGATGACAGTCAGGAGGTGTAGCTGCCTTATATGCGCGCGTATCATTGATGAGAGTAGTACCCATAGAGTCCAATAGAGGGCTCCGCTGGTGCTTATAGAACTAGGGTTACAATACGTAATCCCCCGTTTCTTGCTTTATAAATGGTATTCTTTCTCGCTACATTAGATACCTTTCTGGAATGCAACGCCCAGTTACAGTATACTGCGTTTCTGTACAATATTAAAGGTTTCTATAGACGTGACGTCAAAATGATGGTACTTTTCTAAGTAGATTTGTGCCTTAACAGTTACGGCACCTAAAGGGCACACTTTTGTAGAAAAACAAACACAAAATAATGCTTATTCATACCATTGTTTTAAGTATATGTTGCATTGATCTCAGTCAGTGACCAAAGTGATAGGTATAACTTATAACTTTTCTTTAATTGCAGCTTGTTTAGGGAGTTATATGTTTGTGCTTAAAGGTCCATTTCTACTGATCATAATTCCATTGCTGAGGTATACTAGAATAGATTTATATTGTGCAATTTTCCAAACTCACATTGATTTCTCATACAGCATGCAGGACTTACAGATCTGCTGGCTGAGTTCGATCAGTTCCATCTCTGTCGGCATGTATCCCATAGTCCTCATGCATTCACCGAGGTCCTTACAGCTGATGAAGCCGTCCTTGTCTTTGTCAAACTCCCTGAATGCCTCGCGCAGTTCTGCAGGGAAAATACAATGGAGAAGAGTGAATGAGTGCTGGACAAACACTGCGATTCTAAGGGTATACTCACACGAGTTAGGATCCCGTGTTAAAGCTCGCTATGTGTAGAATTGTAGTGATTGTCGCAATTCATGATGGTTACATTTTGCAGAAAAAATTGACAATGGAGGTGATAATTGGTTCAGTCTCTATATTTGCTGCTTTAATAGTTGCAATGCTAATATCTTAATTACTGTTTTAACTGCACGAGTACTAAATGGAAACCATAAACACCTTCCCATAGGATTTTGCGACAACCTGGCCCCCGCATCTGTATAAATCATGCCTAACTACCTATCATTTGTACTGAATACATAATAACTTAGAAGACCTTTGGGTAACACTTTATATTAAGGTACACAAATTAACCATCAACTAGTTGTTAATTAACATGCATATTAGCAGTATATTGGCTCTTTATTAGTCATTATAAAAAACGTATTAATGCCTTATTCTACATGACCGTATTCTACAAGTAATAAGCCATTAGTTGAGAGTTTTTCCTCAATAACCCTCTAATTAGTGCTTATGTGTTGCAAGTAAGGAAGTTATTGTACATGAGTTTGGGTCTTAATATGCTCTGCTCAATATGGGCCTAATAAGGCAGTAGTAGCACAAGAATAGTAATTCTCCCATAATAACACTTAACAAATATGATCTATTCTTATGTAACAATAGATTAAACTATAAGTGTTAAAGGTGTCTAAATAACTCAAAATTAGGTATTTCTATCCAAGAACATGTTCCCTATTTTAAAGTGAAGTCTTGTTCATAACCAATAAGCTAGTAGCTTGACTCTAATTAGGTATTTCTATCTAAGAATATGTTCCCTATTCTAAAGTGAAGTCTTGTTCATAACCAATAAGCTAG
>CALSBZ010046893.1:143167-156300 GCA_943591055.1 Gobionotothen gibberifrons | reverse complement strand
ATGTTCCCTATTCTAAAGTGAAGTCTTGTTCATAACCAATAAGCTAGTAGTTTGACTCTAATTGACCTGAACAGGTTCCCTATTCTAAAGTGGCCTCCTCTTCACACTTTGTAAATACATTATAGCACACAACTACTGAAATTAACCTCAACAGTACACGAACAAAGTAGGCACACGTTGAAATATCTGTTTTATTAATGAACCACTAAAGAGAGGTTCAGACACATACATGTACCAAAACATATCAAGTTTCTCAAAGGCTGAGAACATAGCAGCCTGTACTTTTTAAATAAAAACTGATTTTTAACAGAGTTTATGTATTTGTGATCATACTGTGTGACCTGTCTCCGTGTGAACATAGATTACACAGCCAGCCAAACTCTTTTGAGAGCCAGGGAATGAGCAGCCATGCTCCTTTATTGACTTATTTGCAGTCCACTGACATTCAAACGGAGTGAAACTATAAAAAAAGAAGTTACAAGGCACTTTATGATCTCATAGGTCATGGGCTTAATTACACATTATGCACACTAAATGACTGCTATCGTGTCAGTAGCGGGAACTTAGCATATATAGGATATATATACAATATATACAAATACACAATATTGGACACAGACTATAAAGGGCACAAAGTTTCATTCACTAATGAAAGTCAAACATGTTTCTTTCCACTGTTTTATTGTGTGCATAAGCCTGTCGCGATAAGCAATTAATTGACTGATCGTACGATAAAAAAAAATGAACTTTTCCATTTACATGAGGATGTGACTAGCAGTTTGAAAGGATGTACTTGAATTATTATTATATATTATCATTATGTCAGTGGTCTAAAATGGTCATACAACGGTGCCCGACAATATTATCGTTTATCGCAATAATTTCCGGGAAAATTTATCCAACAAAATTAATTATCGTGAGAGGCCTATACATGAAACACAGACACAAACAAATCTAAAGACTTACTCCAAACTGCCAAATATATTAATTAACGCACTCTCACTCTCTTATACTCTTTGACTCTATTTTGGCCTAGTAGAACAATAAGCAGCAGACTTTTACTTTTTTATCATTTCTACTGGATCTTAGATCTGCGCATGCGCAATACGGGTCGGGGATTGACCAACCGGCTCCCACTGCTCTGCTGTCTGTTAACGTTGTTAAGAGTGGTGGGGGCGGGGAGGGAGCGGATCGACAGCTTGAGCAGCTGTCAACTCAACATTGTAAATAACCAACCAAAAACGATTGCCTGTTCATCTTGTTTTTGGTGTGAGAATAGTTTGGGCAGCGTGAGATTGAGAGTGAAAGCGTGTGTCACACGCCAGATGCGTGAGAGTTGGCAACCCTGTCAAAAGTCATGTACTTCCTTACTTGCAATGAATAAGCACTAATTAGAGGGTTATTGAGGAAAAACTCTCAACTAATGGCTTATGTAGAATATGGTCATGTAGAATAAGGCATTCATACGTTTTTTATAATGACTAATAAAGAGCCAATGTACTGCTAATATGCACGTTAATTAACAACTAGTTGATGGTTAATTTGTGTACCTTAATATAAAGTGCTACCGACCTTTGTTATAGTAGCGTTATTAGTCAGTGCTACCATGCGTTTAAAATGTGATCTGTGATAGTAGGGCAAAGTCAGGAAAGTCTAAATGGTACTCTTTACAGTAAAGCACTTTTTTCAGATTCAAACAGAGGGTTTCAGGATTAAAAGGAAGAAGACAGGAGTGAGGGAGAGAAAGAGCTATGATTTGATTACGCTTTTGATATCTACCTTCCATTTCCTCTGGTCGTAGATCTCTGTCCTGCAGTGGGGCGGATAGAAGAATAGACCCACACAAAGAGAGAAATGGACAGCCAGTCAGGTCAAACACAAACTTTCATTCTGTGATCAGGCACATTTTCACAATGACATAACATGCTAGAACAAATTAAGTGCTTAGGTTCTAGTGGTTCCATTGCTCCTATAAACATGTTTATTCCCTGTTCGGATGCCTAAGCAGAGATTCAATTGCTGGATTATTTGGGTTTTGATCTGACTGACCCTTATAACCTTATTAGTTGATCTGCCACAAAAGCTTGTGTCCAATCTCATTGCAGACGCTTTTAGCTTATGCATGCTCCACAACAAGCATTTCAAACGCATCATGGAAAACCCTATCCCTTCACAAACATACAGGAAAAGGCATACACGTCCATATTCACAATACATGCATGCAAACTCATAAAAGGCTTTGTATATTGATAAAATTATGAGGAACCCAAAGAACCAACCCCTAATTTGGAGCCTAAACTTCCTAGAACAGTAACACGTAGCTGCAGCCACACACCAATAAATCATTTACAGTGTATTTGATTTTGGCTTCACCCTGTTTTGCATAGCCAAAAGTTGATGTATGGATATATTTGTTCATGCTGTGACATCATCAACAGGAATAATACGGGCCTGGATTAGAGGATACAGGGGAGAGAACAGTGGCAGGGAGATTACAGCTGTAAATTGTATTACAAATCACGAAGGCTTATCTCCCAATGATTTCTTCATCTGCATTTGTCATCTGCTGTTCGACCAGTGCCCTATTAACAAACACGTACACACCTGCACACCGTGTACCGATTTGTCTTTTTGGCTGAACATTTGTGGCTGTCAGTTTAAACCCAAATTCAGGCACAGAGGCGGTGAGGAAAACGTTTTTCTTGCTACCATCTGTGTTTCTTTTCTGCTTTTATTCCCAAACGACACTCTGATTGCTCTCAAAAACAAAAAAACAGCAACCCAGCATTAACAAAACTTGTTGAAGCAAAGACATGTTGAAGTTACAATTTCCTAAAGTAAAGATTCAAGTAATTCTCCCATGTCGCAAAAACAAGGTACCACTTCCAAAGGAATAGTTAAAGGGTGTTAGTACAAACAAGAAGCGATTGTTACTGCGCTCATTGCTGCCATTTTAGAGTACAAAGGGGATTATGGGGGATTGACACATAGTACATGCTATTACTCTCACTATATCCATCCTATAGGCTAATCTGTGTTCTCTGTCAAGGAATCCCATTTCCCAACCCATAAGAAGAAGTTGTCCTACAAGTTTAGATGTTGTAGCTTAGAAAATATGCTGATGGGAGATAGATAGAAAGAAAGTTCTAACATTGATAATTTTCATCAAGAAAAAAACAGGGAAGAAAAATAATATAATATGGAGGAGAGAATAGACATGTGGGCAGCAAGGATCGTCTGTTCTGCTGAGCCGGTTGGAGGCCTTGCTGTCAAAACTTGTTACACTACAACATACCAGTATGTTACAGTACAGTGGTACCTGCTAAACCACTTGGTTGGCAACAAATCTTTCTGATGCGTCTTTGAAAATGTAGAGCGAATGCCAATTTATCAGGGCTTTTGTCTACAAGAGGACAATCTGATACATTTGTTTGGTATTGTTTGGTTACATAGAACAGCTGGTTAGCTATGGGCTCATGGCTATGGCCATCATTTTAGTTTAGCATGTTAACAGCTAGCTAATTAGCACTTAACACAAAGTACAGCTAAGACTGATTGGATGTTTGAGTTTTTGTAGGTACTTTTAAAAAAAATTGGTAGCTATTTGATCATTCATTTAGGTAATCCAACAATTATTCACTCACCTTTTAACTCAAGTTTTGGTGTCCTTACACCTTCAAATAATTACTTTCTCCTAAAGACTCAGCCATAGGTCTTCTAATACCTCAGAAGCCTATAGCTCAGTAAAGCTGTGATCAGTGACTACACAGTACACTATTATCCTAATGGCTCTTTTCAATTAGCGCTGCTAGCTGTTCTGTGGGGAAATTACTCAGTTATTGATCTCTGCCATGCCCCCCCATCTCTGCAGAAGACATGCAAGGCACACATGTTAGCTTTAGCACTGTTTGAAAAATGAATTCATGATCTTAATTACAATCTAGACCAATTGGGAGGCCAGTTTCTTAGTCATTATAGTACAATCGGCCCCCTTTTTACAACGTACTTCTACTATAGGATATACAGTATGTGCAAGAAATCCGTCACACAATTGCACAACAATATATATATATTTCTTTTTTTTAAATAATTTTGCAAACATATTATAAAATAGTTTAAGGTTAGATAGAGTTATAACAATGAACCTTTCTAGTGTATTACTCTTTTACTGGTATACTTGAAAACCATGTTTGCATGATTATATTATGTGATCATATTATTTTGGAATATTATAATATAATGGATATTTCTGACGGTAGTACTTGCCTTTAGAACACATAACTATTTATTCTGATACATTGTATTCAGTCAAATAAATCTCTCCTTCAGAAATGTTTATCATAACTAAAAACCATACAAATATCAAGTTCTGCATACATCACATTCAAAGCAGGGTAACCTTTTTTACAAAACGGACTTTATCCAGAGCGTAAATTCGATGGATATGGTGTAATCTTCTGTATATCTATAATGAAAATCATTGATTTTATTCTGGTAGGAAGTCATTTAGTACTCTTAAACTTGTTCCACAGATATAAAAGAAAAAAAGTTAAAATCGTATCTTTTCAAATTAAACCTAGTAGCCCCGACCCCTAAAAACAAACGGTACATTGCTGCCTTCAAAGAGCTGTACATCAAATGACTATAACAGCTCTTCTAGCACAATCACATAACCTCTTGTGATATGAAGGTATATAGGATTGATGAGGTTGGGGGTTGACATTGTAATTGGTGGAGATGGGATAGGCTGGAACTTCACCTTCACTTGTACTTAGACGCCACTGAGAAAATGGATGGATGAAGAGATTTATGGGCTATGATTATTCCATAGTGTGTGTGTGTGTGTGTGTGTGTGTGTGTGTGTGTGTGTGTGTGTGAATGCAATACATACAATCTGGCTCTGTGCAAAGCTCTGTCTGAGGAAGATACAAGCAGGCCCCACTAGGTGGTGCAGCATGTTGCAGTTCTGAACCAGCGCGCACAGGGGCTCGTCGAAGTCCCGCTCGCTCGCTCCTTCGTCTTCGTCATCCGTGTCAAGCTCACCTGCACCCCCCATGCCCCCCAGCATGGCGGCAGCCATCGGGGCGCCACTTCGTTCTACAGACGACTCCCCCTTAGAGGAGGGGAACGAACCGAATTAAGACCCAGACCACGTTACGACTTAAATTCCGTCTCTTGCAATTCACAAGACCATTCGTAGTCTTTTGCTTTTTAGAATATAGATTTATAAGAACCAACATTTGTTGAAATGGTCGTAAGATCTTGTTTACAGTTCAACTTTAGCTGGGGAATTGTCAATCGTTAGGGTTCGGGACTAACTTTCACAAATGATCAGGCTTACAAATAATTTATCTTCAATATCTTAATAAGTTCAAACTATATCGTAGTCAAACGTACTTCGATAAATCGGTTTCTCTTAGCTTAAAGGAATTAAATCAACCCTTACCTTCTTTCTTTTACCGTTCTTTTTAGAAGCCTTGTTTATGTTTCCCATCTCCCTCCCCTCTTCTTCCTGTCCTCCCCTACTCCTGTCCCCACACGTCTCCCCTGTACCTTTCCCTCTTTTCCTCTTCCTGTCTTTCTCTGTTCAATTGTCACATAAAAGTCCAAAATCCATACTCAATCCAGTGCATTCCATGGGGCAACGTCTTCCACGCCCAGTGAGGCAAATACTTCACCAATACTCTTGGAAGCGAATGAGGATCCCTCAGTGCACCTGCTACCATCCAAGATCCTATTGGTCAAAATGAGAGGCAAGGTATAGGCATATGATGTCGCGCTAAATCCTAAAGTCCTATAGGAGGATGGAGGCTGGAGGCTGTCATGATGAGATTTGAGACGTGGTGTAGTGTGAAATTATGGAAAAGCAGCAGGACGCTGGAGAATAACTGAGGGTAGGGTTCGAGAGCCGGGTCATATCGGGGCTGAACGACCTGCTGCTGCCAGATTCTGGCTGACTGGATCATTTTGTTTCTCCCTTTCTATCTCTTTCTCACATACACACACTGTTTCTATCTGTCGGCCCCCGGCCATGAGTGATCTCTTGATTTTAGACCAATTTAATCTAATCCGCCCGACCCACCTCCCACTCTCTGCCTCCCAAAACATCAAAAAGACTATCAGAAATCAGTGGGTTTAGGTGTGTGTGTGTGTGTGTGTGTGTGTGTGTGTGTGTGTGTGTGTGAGAGAGAGAGAGAAAGGGGGAGGGGATTGTAGATTTATGGATGGAGAGTTGGCTGCCTGTTTAATCCCTCGCATTTCAGATTAGAAGGAAAGAGTTATGCTGACAGGCCATAGCAATACGAGCTTCAAGTAGGAGCAATAGAAGATTATTTATTTTTGTTTTATAAGTACAGAGACCCTGAAAAACAGTGAGCTGATGGAAGTGGAAAGATATGAACAAGTAACGTGAAGGAAGTACCTTTTATTCATTAGTCTATCTGCATTTTTTTTTTTTATGGTGCCTCTACCTTATGGCCTGTTTGAAATTATTATTTTCATTAGAAACTAGCAATTTAGTTTAATTCTATGAAAGTGGGAAATTAACAAGAGAGAACAAAAAAAGATTTACAATAAAAAAGAAACAAGAGCATATTATTTGAGATTACAGCACTATTTGACTTTTTACTCTGCTATCTAGAGGAAAACTTAAGCAAACACCAGTGCTATGAAGTTGTTTTACTTTCCACTTCATTATATATATCTGACAGCTCTAGTTAGTTGTTGCTTTGCAGAGCAGATTTTACATTTAAAGGCTGTTACACACAGAGCCAATTATCGGCGTCGATAGGTGTCGGGCCGTCGATAAGCGTCATGTCGCCCTACTCAGATTGGTGTGTACTGCACCGTCGTGTCTTTTCGGCCGTGCTGACACCTTCCGCCGCCAATCACTCTGATTGGCTGTTCAGCTTAGCAAATCAGTGCATGAGAAGCGAAACGGAAGTGAGGGACCCAAACATACTATAGAGTGGCGAAGTCCCTCCCCTTCCGGTGGACCTCCATGGGACCTTATTTCGGAAAGATTATGTATTGAAGTCAATGGAGAGAGAAAGATTATCTTTCGATCCCGTTTGCATTGTGCCACGAATTACACATATGATGTTTGTCAATTTAAAAGTTAATTTTGTAGACATTTTTTTTTGTAAAACTGTGAAGTAACACATTTCTTTGTGTGAAACGCTCAATGAACTACATCTCTGGTCTCGCAGACTAGCACAACAACACACGTCACCAAGATGGCCGTCACGACATGTCTTGCCAAAAAAGGGATTGACTTGTGCAGATAGCATGAAGTAGAAAAGATTGCTTAAATGGGTTTAAATTATGTATTATAGAATGATCAAACCGGTGTGACAGTACTCTTCAAAGGGTTCACGAAATATGACTACTCTTACTGTTTAACATTTTGGGTTACTTCATGTTACTTCATGTAATACAAATGACAAGGCTAAGCCAGCTGTAATGCTAACTAACGTGCTTGCTACTAGCTAGGTAGCTAACTTGATCCAGCCACTCCTGGTCCTTTCATCAGACGGGAAGCGAAAGAACGAGCAAGACCCATTGCTGGTATGATAACAACCTGGTACTAAGCACACAGGCATCTTGTTAAAGTTATCTTATCTTAGCTATCTCTATTTAGTGGAGGAAAACAATTGTGACATCAGTTATGACATCACTTACGCGACTCTGGGATTTGTAGTCTTTCCAGTTGCGTATTTTTCATAGTCTTATATTTCAACAGTTTTACGACAAACTGTGACTTTTTTGACATGGAAAAGATTTTTTAAGATTGACAAACATCTGTGTCATTCGTGGCACAATTCAAACGGGATCGAAAGATACGTTTTCTCTCTCCATTGACTTCAATACAAACATTTTCCAAAATAAGGTCCCATGGACCGGAAGTAGATGGGCGTGACTTCGCCACTCTATTAAGAAGGCAATTCTGAGATTTCATTTAACTCCAGCTCTCGACACAGGTTCGGGAAAGCCCCATGAGCTTCTCGTTGTAGAGTGAAAAAGGAACGCACACACTATTTGTTGTTTGTTTATATCACGCAGTCTGTTCTTCTTCTCTCTGTGTATCACGCAGTCTGTCTTCCGGTTGTTGCCTCTTTTGAATGACAAATACACACTACCGCCACCTGCTGGTAAGGAGAGTTATTGCCACTCACGCATGCGCAGTTTGTACGTGCAACTTGGCCTTCGGCTGAAGTCTTTGCAGTGTGTTCCAGTGCAAAACATGGCCAAGATGCAGGAGACGTGAGGCGACATTCCGTCGGGACGTATTCTTTGGTGTCAGTTTGGTGTGTCAGAGGCTTAAAGTCACTATATGTAGGGATGTTTTTCGGCACACGTCAAATTTATTTAACTGCATAGGTTTTTGTAGGTGGAAACATTTTATAATTCCCTGGAGCAGTATTATGGTTTTAGCCCATTTAGGGTTAGGGTTAGGGATTTTTGGTATTGAACGTTTTAAACTGGTATTGGTTGATGGTCTCATCGATTACTACAGGGCAACTGTTGACTTGTCAGACAGTCAAGAGTTGGGGAATTCACAACAGATTGATTATCCCAGTAGTGAAAGGTAGCGGTGTGGATCACTGTCCATAATATTTCCAATATTAATGAAACTATCAAAAGTGATATCTCATGGCCCAATTCCTATGTGTTGTACTTACAGTAACACCATTTTAAGTCACTCTCACAGCTGAATGAAACACACTTTGGTAAGGTTTAGCCTGTCAATACAGCAGCAAGCTGAGGGACCAATCAGGACCTGCTGTGACCTTTCAGAACCATAGTTTCGTTTCCACTGCTATGTATCGGCATCTTTCGGAAGAGCCACCATGAGTCTATGGAGGAAATCAAACTGAGCTTCTTTGGTGGCATTTCCTTTCTTTTTTTTTAAAGGAACCCTGAAGAGTCTGAACATACTTAACTATCATTTCTGAAATGTGAAAAGGGTATATCTGATCCTGAATACAATGTAACATTTACATTATTATGTAATACCATCTGTATGAGTCACACTGAATATAATTTTGTACGGAGTGTGTTTCATGATGAACATATAATGGCTAATTGGTTAGATAAATGTGGATTTCCTCTTGTTCAAATCATATCTAGAAAAATATTCTTCTATATTTTTTTTATTGTATGTTTTTAGATTTTTTGTTCTTGATTTATTTTGTTCTTGAATAGATTATTCCCTACTTTTCCATAATAATTCCGTAACCTATTTCATGAATCATGTTTTCCCAAAAGCAAACTCTTAACTTAATACTTGTCATCTATTAATTAAGTACATAAAGGTATATATATTTTTTAATACTGTTCCTCTGCCTGGCCATTGATACACGTGTTCACCTGATCTATAACTTTATACTTCCGATGAGCTCGTGTGGTGTGTGTGCCAGAGATTAGCACAGTGTGTAAGGCCAATGCTGAGCACATACAGCCCTAATCTCCTGTGGTCAATTAAGGAGATCTATAATAACATATAATAATGTTCGGTGTATCTCCGTATCTTTCTTTGAAACCTTTTTTGTGTTTCTTGAGTTTTATCCCATGTTATTATACTCTATTTCATTAAATACTGAAGTGTTAATCTCTCGTCATTGCTGCTGTTATTCTGAACCCTTTTTATTGCTTAATAAATAACTGGTCATTAACTTAAAATGAAAACAGATGGCTGCACACTTATTCATGACATGGGCGACTGTGGCTGCGAGGGAGTGCGGTCGTCTTTCAACCAGAAGGTTGTGGGTTTGATACCAGCCAATGCAGTCAACATGGCGTTGTATCCTTGGGCAAGATACTTAACCCTGAGTTACTCCCAATGGCTAACAGTGTATGAATGTGTGTGAATGTTAGCTTACTAGAGCAAGTGGCACTGCTCTGTGTGAATGAGGAATGAAAGGGTGAATAATGACATGTAGTATGTAAAAGCTGGATAAAGCGCTATATAAGTACAGTCCATTTACATGCTTTTGGAGGAAATAAGCTATGGCTGTCAACATTAACGCCTTTAATAAAACAACAAAAAAAACGCAAGTTGATCACAATACCAAGTTTGACCCCAATTTTATCCTACGATTCCAGTGCAGAAGAAATTAGCAATACATTCAAATAACCATTCAGGGTTGCCATATAGCAGACTGGGTTGAGCTGGTGGCCCACGTACTGGGGCTTGGTCACCATGGAGATGACCCAGGTTCAAATCCGGCCTGGGATCATTTGCCGTGTGTCATCCCCTCTGTTTCTGATGAAGATGAAGCCCAAAAAGAAAAAAGGATACCTCTGATTATTCTTACCAGTTTGTCTTGCATTTCTTTATCACACCACCACTGGTGTATTTGTTTGATCTCCACAAAAACAACAAGTAAATACTACTACTTCTGTAAGCATTTATAAATGGAAAGCTTTTCAGTGGTTACACTGTCGATGTTTCACCAGAAGAGTGCAGCAAAGCTTAGCTTGTCGCTAAAGCTATTATGCACTCAGACTAAGCTGCAATGCTAACATGCTATCACCAGATGTCAGCATCATGCCTTACAACCAAAAATCTATTTTTAGTTACAGAAACAGTTTTGTGATTTTCAGACGGCATACTAAACAGAAAGAGGGAAGAGAGACACCACAGGATGGAGAAGCGAGTGCCGACAGACACAGTTCTCCTGCTGACCCCGCAGCCTGACCTTTCTATGGACTTACAGAAAATAATTCCACTGAGAACCTATTAAGCGTGGAGGGCAGGGAGTGATGAGATGACTTGTGACAAAGGATTTGAAACCAGTGTCTCTGTTATATAATTGTGTGTGCCTTAGCCTACTGATCCAGCTGGACAGCCACCAGATTAGCAAATGGAAGCTTCATTCCTGTCATGTTTTCTTTTTTTTCCAGCTTAAATTTCCCAACATATTTCACAGAAATGCTTCACATTATTTTCATCATGCTACATGTAACCAAACAATGGTTTAGGGTGGTATTAAATGTAACATTTGTATAGATAAGATACAAAGGAAAGCACACACCCCAGGTTAATATGGCTTTTACCGTAGGTGTCATTCTCCAGATAACTTATTTATTTCTCCAGATAACTTATTTATTTATAAGTTTCGATATAATATTTAGGCATTATCTAATTATTTTTGTTGGTCAAATTTGGAAAAATCTGCCAACAGAAATGGACAAAGAAACACCTAAATGTGAATTTCGAATATTTTATTTCCCAGTCTGTTTTCCTAGTCTGAAAGAAGACGTATTAAGCAGGAAAAATATCCCGTTAAAATTGTCCAGCTAATCAAATACAATGTTTTTCCCTGAAGTATTTAGGCACTAAATCTCTGTCTCACACAAACACAAAGCTTTTCAGACATTAAACAGCAGCTGGGTGAGAATACATGCTCTATCCCTCGACAAAAACAAGCATTACCAGATGCTTGAAAGACAAGGAGAGAATATAAACTGAAAAAAAAATCCAGTAAACAACATGATGGACAAATTCCAAAAGTTAGGATTTGGAATTTTGTGCGAACAGCTTTAGTGGAGGTCAGGTCAACTTTTTAGCTGAGATGGGGTGTGCTTCATGCTTGCATATGCAGGATGAAACACAAATGTATCACAAATACTGTAAATGAATTCATATGACGCTAACATACACATTCAACTAGGCAGAGACTGAGTACGGCTGTGCAGTCACCTACATGTTGTGACTACAGCCTTCACAGTATCTGTGTCATCAAACAAAATGCCATCTCGCTTGATACCATAATTCCACGGCTAAAAATGTCAAGTATACTGAACCTATTTGTCATCATTAATATTAAGTGCATATACTCTACGCCAGTGCTTCTCAAAGTGTGGTCCGTGAGCGCCCCCTACTGGTCCGTGAGTATATTGGTAAAATTTCACATTTGAAATAAATAAATTTTCCGCACCCTCGCGGGAATATCTCCGCAATGGAGCGAGGTTAAGTTTCACTTTCGATTGCATGATATAGCCCAGCGCAACACCTTCATCACACATGTTGCCACTTGTTTGTACCATTTTCAGGCGATTTTTATCTGTTCTAGAAACACTATGTGTTTTTTTGATATTTGAGGAGTTAGGTGGTCCGCAAGTGTTTTTTTATTGGTTAACTGGTCCTTGGTGTGAAAAAGTTTGAGAAACACTGCTCTACACCATCCATACATATGTGTGCTGATCCCTCTGACAATTCAATGTGTGCAGTGTTATCTGACAAGCCTTCTGTGAGATGAGAAGTTCGGAAGGCGAGTTAAAGGTGAGGTGTCATGCTATTCCAGTTATTACCCGTCCCCTTGTGTGTTATGAAGGTTTTTCTGCATGTAAACGGTGTGCAGGGTCAAAACCCTCAAAGTACACCCTGTAGTGAGTACAACTCTAAAACAGAAAATACCTCCCCAAAACGGCTTGTTGGAGATACGTCATTGTCCATTTTTTACTTCCTGGGTGCTGTGTCGTAGGAGCACCCAGTAGCCACGCCCAGAGCTATGGCCGTACCCTCTGCCAGCCTAGCATATATACTGTTGGAATCTCAGGTTCAGTTCAAAACTGTATCCAGTCATGCCAACAAGGGTCTGTTTCCTGTCTTGTGAGGGGAAATATTCAATGCATGCCTTACCGAGGACAGGACGAAGTCAGTGGTTGACATTCCTTTTTAACACTGTTCCTTCAGATGTTGGAGCCGGTATTTTACTGTGTGTGCGGCATTTCACGGAGAATAGCTTCACAAAACATGGAGCGATTCATACCGGATATATACAGCGTAGGACACTGAAGGGCGATGCTGTTCCTACTTTGTTTGGACCAGCGGGAGATTCGGGTACCCAATCTGTAAGTATTCATTGTTGTTTGTGTATTTATGATGTTTAAAACAAGCAAGCTATATCTACCACAACTGTGAAAATGGGTAAACGTTTTTTGGGGTGCTGAGCCATTGACACGGTGCTAACTGGGCTAACTCAGTTGCTAACGTTTACACATATAAACTACAATGTCAGCAGATGGCTTTACATGTTTGTCATGGCAGGATAATGTCTGCATTCACACACGGAATACTCATACAGTATACTCCGGGTGATTTCCCTTACGGCCAGTACATTATATGT
>CALSBZ010046893.1:101722-128682 GCA_943591055.1 Gobionotothen gibberifrons | reverse complement strand
GCACACACTACTGAAAACATCTGGCCTTGCACACACACTACTGAAATCCTCTCACATTCACTACTGAACACCTCACACACACACTACTGAAAACATCTGGCCTTGCACACACACTATTGAAATCCTCTCACATTCACAGATTCACTACTGAACACCTCACACACAAACACTACTGAAAATTAACCTCACACACACACAACTGAAAATTAACCTCACGCACATACTACTGAACTACTTTCACATTCATTACTGAAAACCTCACACGCACACACACATTTTACTGAAAGGTTCTCAGTAGGGAATGTGCATGTGTTTCACCTACGTGTGTGTGAGGGGGATTCTTACTGTAACGGAAGTCATTCTAATGTAACGGATGTCATTCTAATGTAACGGAAGTACCAAACTGCTAGTGGTCTCTTTGCTAGCCCCGTTAGCTTAATTAGCTCCAGGCTGCTACTCGGACGTGTTTGTTGTGTTGATGCCTGGTGGAGTATTCTTCATTGAAATATCACACTTATCTACGGTGGCCGGCAGGTGCAAACGCGGAACAACGGCCCAAAACGCATACATTAGCAGGAAACACCTGCAAATAATTAAATGAAAAACAAACAAACCCTGAAAACAAATACAACAGAAAAACGCTGCATTTACAGAAATGATGCAAACTAAATACAACACACAAACCCCGAAAACAAACGCAACAAAAAAACGCTGCACGATATGCAAAGTCAAAAGCACATACAAATTCCAAAACACAAAAAAAAACATTCCGGAAGTGGTCCAGGGCTCCAGGCCTCTACTGTAGGGGGCGCGCTACGTGGAACAGATTGATGTATGACCAGACATAGAGAGAACGAACAAGAGTGATAGAAATTGAAGCCGGAGGAAACAAAGTTGATCGAAGTGGAAAAAGTCGATATATAAGAAGGTAAGAGCGTCATATTTACCCAGCTAGTGTTAGCTTGTTTGGTAAAAGAGTTTGCAAGTCAAGAGACAGCACTGTGCACCTAAATGTAACTCTTGACATCATATATAGATATATTATAGGTGCAGAGAGGAGTTGGTTTATTGTGCCCCAATGTAAATCCTAATGTGAGAGTTAAATGACGGTCAACAATATAATGTTCCTTGGTCAGTTTGGATTTATCGTGGCATTTATTCTTAATTAAAGTGAATTTATTTGTATTTCAGTCAGTCATTTGTGTGTATGCAGGTGTGGGACATTCCAAATGTTCAAAAAGTGAGCACTCCACGAATGGACAACAGTTTGCCAGGGTAAAATAAAACATTGTCAACATATTATTTTGTGCCACAAGAAGCAGAATGTTTTAACAGTACAGTAGTTTGAATATATTTGTTGTTTACCTTTATCAGACCTCTCAGGCACCCACAACCAGCGTCTGATCGGGTAAGACTAATTACAAATGTAATTATACCATGTAGGTTTGAATTTGTGAACATGAAATCAATAAATACCTTTGTGTGCACTTATTTCCTGGGTAAAAATAGGATGGAGCACCAACCCCATTCCAGGAAGAGGTCCAGTCTGCCCCGGGTCAGAACAACTTCTATAGGTAAATGATGTTGACAGTTGCATCGTGACACAGTTGTGTGGTGTGTATCTTTATTTTTACATTTGTTTGTTTGTATAGCCTCCAATCACAGTGGGTAACATTGCCAGGAAGCAGAACAATTATACTTTCATACATTTCCAAATGACACCCACAACATCTTAGTGAAGACGATACAAAAAACACCCACAAATATTTTTCAAAGATCAGATATTGTTTCTTGCATCCATTTCAAATGTTTACAAGGATTGTGCAGGAGTATGACAAAAGTGTTGTTGTCAGTTTAGAACCCAATGTATTGAAAAAAAAACAGGAAGAGGATCGACATCCTTTTGTAAATATGACTGTCATGCATATATTATGTATTTGAAAATAATTATTCAACTGTCTTCTCACTGCAGCAACTACACACATGTGTATGCACTTATCATTATTGATAGCCAGTCTGAGCCAGAAGACAAAATGGAGCAACGGTATTAATTGTTACTATTACCACTTAATTGTTCTATTCTATACTGTAAATCTTATTACTAGCTTCATCATTTAATATTACAATACATCACTTTGTCTTTCCCAGCACAGAATACCTGACTGCGGAGGACGTTGTTGCAGAACTCTCTGCAAAAACAACAAATACATCTTGCAGCAGGTTCAATATTAATAGAGCCAATCCGCGGCTTCAAAGGTGCCTCATTCGATCCCTCTCAATCGACGTCAGTTAAGTTCACTGATGATGAGGGACAAACTGAGGATGGAGTGGACACTGGTGGTCCCAAGCCTGAGTTCCTGACCCTCCTTATGGAATGCCTGAGAATACGAAGAAAACATCACGTCAGCAACTGATTGTGCCCCATGGCGGTGTGACTTTCCCAGCCGCTCAATATCTCAAAATCTGATTCTAAATGTTTAATGTTCTCTATAAAGATAGAACTAATACACAATTATGAATGTATAATATAAGCTGTTTTGTGTATTTAATCATGCATTGGTCTACAATTTAATGATGGCTTCTACATATTTCACATAAACAGACAATGAAAAAATGTGTCCTTCATGCTGATAACTAGTGTATGCATCTGCCAATTAGTATTCTAAACAGAGTAGTGTGTTGAATCCTTATTTCTTGAATTTGAAATGTTGATAGTAATAAGATCGGGACCTTTATTTTGAAGGAACTTTTATCGGTTAAATCGGTTTACCGATAAAGATTAAGCCCCAGAAAGCTCATGGCTACTTAGCATGCAAAATGAGTCATTCTGCATGTTAAGTAGCCATGTGCTTACGTGTTATTGGCTGAATCTTTATTTATTGATTAGATCACGTTACTCTGATGATAGTGTTCAAGACAGCCTATGTCTGAACTCGATCCTTAGAGTAATGTGTTACGGAGCCTTCTCTTCAATATTGTTTCCACATAACGAGCATTTTGCGCTGCTCTTTCCCAATGTGGAAGCAGAATGTGTGAAAGCATACAGCACAATGTGGGGTGTGTGCGAGTAATGAACAGGAAGAAGACAGAGAGACTAAAGAAGATGGAAGAGATGGTACAGGTTATGGAAAGGAGAGAGACATGGAAAATGAATGTTGACAATGTGTTATGATCATTTTAGCCTCTTCTGCATGTCCAGATCATTAATATGTAACAATCAACTGATTCTTATGCATACACCTTCAAAAATAATTTATACTGCAGCCCACTGACATGGTTTGAAATCAATATATTATCCATTTGTGACCCCCCTCAGGACTTAAAAAGCACATAACTAGATCATGAAAATCCCCCAAATCTCGGGGGGGGTATACCCACGAACCCCCCTAGCAGGTTTGGACCTCGGTATTTAGCAAATCCTGGATACGGCCCTGCCTGCGACCATAGTTTTACTGTATTTTGTTTTGAAAATCCACAGCGGAGGTTTGTGTCGTACTACATGCGGCGTATTTTGCATATCTCTCAGTAGCCAGCGATCTGTGAGTCTGTTGGCCCGGACATAAACTCACTAATAAATGTAGTCTACATTTCATAAGAGGTGTAAAACCTGTGAGCATTTTAAATCGCATTTGAACTAAATGCTTATATAAGCTATAGTTGTATTGTTGATTTATTGTGTGAACGAGGCGATATACAGTAGAGAAGGTTAAGCTGTCATTATTAGGCTGTTATGTACTGTTGGAGTGGTAAGCAGGCCTATTGTTTTTGGATATTTGTGGAGTCAGGTGGTACGTGAGTTTTTTTTGTATTGGTTAAGTGGTCCTTGGTATGAAAAAGTTTGAGAAACACTGCGCTAGTGGATTGTCAACGGGGGGAGCCTCGCTGCGGGAAAATGATACAGATGGCTAGTCCGCCCCTGAAAAATGTCTCTGCACCCGTTATTATTAATAATTTAAAAAGAATTGATTCAAAAAATGGATACAAGAAAAACATTACATTTTTTACATTTTCAATCTTTATTTTGTTATCATCTCGCGACCCCCACTCGGGGTCTCGCGGCCCCCACTTTGGGAACCCCTGCTTTAAAATACCCCTAAAATCCTGTAATTTTGTATGTATTCTTGTTCTGCAATCAGAACATGTTGTATTTTGTTGAATGTGTAAAAACAAACTGTTCTCAGGATGCACGTGTGTTTACACCTTATCTTCCTCAATTCATCCCTCGTTCATCTTTTCTGTTAGTTTATTTTTCACTCACTGTAGTGTCTTCGTTTGCTCCATCAGTTTGCATAGATTGAAGGAATTGCAGCACATCAATATGAAACAGAGGGGGAGAAAACAATGGATGGTGACCTTAACCCTCACCCCAAAGGAATGTAGAGAGAGAGAGAGCGATAATATGTTGGAATTGAACAGCAGAGAGGAGTGGAAGTGGAGATTTGTGTGCCAGATTAAATCCTGCTCCGTTTTTGTATAGTAGATTTTCACTCTCTAATATTCTCTCCAAATTACAACTACCTCTATGGTAATCCTGCGCTGCTGTGGCCTACATTACACCTTAGCGTGTGTGTGTGTGTGTGTGTGTGTGTGTGTGTGTGTGTGTGTGTGTGTGTGTGTGTGTGTGTGTGTGTGTGTGTGTGTGTGTGTGTGTGTGTGTGTGTGTGATGGAACCAGAATATTGCAACAAGTCCTCCAACTCATACGACCAAATAGGTCGATTGTTCTAGCGCTTATTACGTCCTATAATCAAGTTTTCGACCTCTAGTGCTCCCGTTGAATGCAAACGCTACGGAGCGTCGTATATTCACAAATCACCCTCTCTGGAAAATCCTAAATTGTAGGATAGTTTGGCCATTAAAATGCTTTTTGATTAGATTTCTAGCAAGAAGTGTATATTCTACTTTTAGAATCCACGTCCAGTGGATGTGTAGGATCTATAGTTTGATGGATATTATGAAGAAGATTTGAGGTTTCGCCAGGAGAACGTGTAATGGAACGTGTAAAGTTAGCGTCAACCCTCACGGGGTGAAAACAGTATTTCCGGGCTCGAAGTTTTCATAATAAAACCGTATTCCCCCCACTGTCAAATTATTTTAAAGCTATATCTGCAGTACTCATCCACTTAAAACATCAGTTTATCCTTAATTGGTTTAAATTGGTTTAAATTGTGTACAATGCTTTTGTGTTTTTCCCATAGGTTTTTCCCTTTCGATTCTGAGAGACACATTTCTTTTTTCAGAGGTTTCGATAACATCGAACTTGAAGCTCTGTGATTGGATGTTTTAGCCGCAATGCACGTTGGGATATGGTGTTTATGTGATATGAAATCCGAAAATATTTAAAAAATATTGATATACTTTATTCCGAGTGTGCTTGCTTTTCTCTTTGGAAGTCATCACATAACGGCATTGTAATACATGGTTCGGCTGCATTAAATATTACATATCTGCCTGATTAGAAGACCTTTGGAAAAACTGGAAGAAATGCCACCGAAACTGAATCTGTGACGTTGATCATAAATATATCAGCAATTAAACAACATCTTCCATTTATTTTCACACAATACGTCTCCTTGCAGTATCAACACTAATTCGGCTGACTTTTATATTTGATCCAATTGGTAGATAGGTTATATTTACACCATAACGGTGCACAGCTGATAGAAAGGGACTTGTAGTTTTTAAAGATATTACTGATTTTCTTTGAATATAAGAATGTAAATACTGAGTTGAGAGAATAGTCAGGGGTTTTGGGTGATGGGAGACACATCTATGGAATCACAATTTCAATAGCTTACCATTAAATAAATGACGGATATACCTTTCTGTCTGTGATGTTTTACAAATCAGATATTAATGTGTATAGCTTCAAAGCAAGAGACTGAAACTTTTCTTTATCGTTCTGTTTTAATTTCACAATAAAGTTAATAGTAATATTTAGGGCCCGAGCACGGAGCGCTAGGACCCAACGGCGTCCTAGCACGAAGTGCGAGGAACCTATTGTTATCCTAGGAATTCTTCTTACTGCTGGCGTTTCCTGTTTTTGAGGGCTTTAGGACGCTTCAAAAGTTGTATAATTTAGCACGGATTCCAGGATCGGTGAAAAATTCAACATTCTGGAGTCAATGATTTCAAATTGTCCAACATGCTCTCTAGCGCAACCTATGGCCATTTCCATTTTTGGAAAGATGTAGAAAGTCGCACCGTAACTCCTAATGACCTGACATTTTGCACACTTATTCGGGTGGATTTTTTTATTATTAGCATAATGTTCAAAACAGTGAAATATTAAAGGTGGGGTAGGTACGTTTGAGAAACCGGCTCGAGATACACTTTTTGTTATATTCCATGGAATGCTCTTAACATCCCGATAGCAATGAATATCTTAAGTGCTTTGACAACAAATCCATACAAATATCTCACCTGTGGAAGCCGTATACTGTAAAAAGCATGACCAATCATTTTAGCCAGCCCGGCTAAAATAACTGGATGGCCTACCTGCCTGTCAGCCTTCCATCTGTGCACAAACCTCGTGCTCGTAAATGTGCTCGCTAAAAGGCGGGGCTTAGATAGAAATGCTCATAACTCATCAACAATGTATCCAAATAACACACATTTTCGTGGACAGGTTCATTCTGTATTGGGGAATAGGCACACAAAAGTGTTTTCATTTTGGACTATAGGGGGGGCCAAAAACATGACAAATGCATAACTCATGGATGGACGAAATACAAATAATTTTTTTAGACATACTCTGGGGGTGAGTATGAACTTATATTTAAAGTGTCGCAACGAATACAGAATGTGGGCGTGGCCTGTACTTCGGAACGCAAAACTTGGGACACACGTCACAGCCCACGACCTTTTCGGATTTTTTTGTTAAAACAGCTCAGTAGCGCCCCCTATTGTGTGGTAGTCACATATAGTTGCTCCGATCTTCACGAATTATGACACAGACATTCATGGAATTGCAGACATGTTTCTAATTGGCTTCCATTAGACCCGCCCCCAGAAAGACGGCCATTTTGAAAAAATTGCGTTTTTCATGCATTTTAAGCACATTCTTGCAAACTCCTCCTGGGGAAATGATCGGAAAAATTCCAATCCAGGACAAGTTCAGCACCTATCCAATGTGATGCTAAATTGCGAAGAAAATGTTTGATAGCTCAATTGGGGAGGTCGTAAGCTAACAGTGAATACACCCTTTTTGACGATTTACATGTCGCAAATTACTCCAAACTACTCGCATATAGTTTTTGCGATATTCACGAAACGCTGTATACACATTGCCATTATGATTGCACATATATTTCAAATTGCCTTCAATTAGCCCCGCCCCCCAGCCATTTTGAAGAAATTGCGTTTTTCATGCATTTTAAGCACATTTTTCACAAACTCCTCCTAGGGAAATTATCGAAAAAATTCCTATCCAGCACAAGTTCAGCCCATATGCGATGTGATGCTAAATTGCGAAGGAATAGTTGATCGCTCAGACGTGGAGCTCGTAAGCTAACGGAGAATTCTCCATTTCTGACGATTTACATGTCACAAATTACTCCAAACTACTGAGTAAGTACTACTTTTTCCGATATTAACGAAAAGCTGTATACACATTTCTCTTATGATTGCGGACATATTTCAAACTTTTGTTTTTATTGAGTTAAGTTTGTACATAATGGAGAGACAAAACAGAAAAATCACATTGTACTTATGGCTTTTCTTGGCTTATAGCAATGTTAGTAAACACAAGTACAAGATCATAAATAAAATACAATGAAATAATAAAATAAACAACTGGGATTGCATTGAATTACAGGAGCAAACGCTTGCCTCGGGGAGGGAGAAAAAGAGCCACAGCGGAGAATAAACAGAATGGCAACCATGGCAACCATGGCAACCATGCGCGGGAAGTCTTCTTCGATGCTTTTGTGGCAGACTACAGCGCCACTTACAGGCCTGGCATATGTACTACAGCGTATCCAGCGCTTTCGAGTGGCAATGGCCGGCGGTGGCCCAACCCCACATTCCCCTGATAGGTGGAGAGTTGGCCATATAGGCGGAGCACCACTTCTGTGACGTAGAAAATAATTCAAATCTGGATCAGTCTGTATCAGATCCGTTGCAGCCCCGTTTTTAGAGATTTGGGTATGGAGGAAAAGAGAAAGGGTTGTGTTTTCTGACACTTGGTGAGTTCCCTGGAACACGGGGGACACATATTCATGTATAAAAGACGTACAAAAGTGCATTTTGCATGATAGGTCCCCTTTAAAACTAGGTTTATTTTGTTATTTATGCTGTTATTTATGCTGATGGATTATCAGAAATCATTTAAAAGTGACACAGACACATTGGGTTAACCTATGGATTAACCTTCAGCAGCGTTTTTTTCGTTTTAATGCCATTGAAGACAACTTTTGATCAGACAAGAACAAAGGTAAGACATATGTGTTTGCTAATGCCACGTGTTGTGATGTCTGTTTTTGTTTCTCATTTCGCGAGTTCTTATCATGGAGTGATGATACAGATACCTATCGAATCTGTGTAATCTCACGATGCTAGACGGTGGGTAAATTTGCATTTACGATAAGTAATAAGGGTTTTATGAGTGAGTTCTGTGCTAACGGCATTTATTCTCTAATGCTAATTCAGAGGCTCAGTGTTAGTCTTATTTTTTTTGCAAAAAATAAATATCAGGCTACAGCCCTGAAACTATATGGTTTCATGAAAAACATCTACTGTTTAATTGTAGATATCTCCTAAAGCCTACAAATAAAGTGTGTAATGTAGGCCTGTTACATATATTATTGAGCGATATATATTATACACACTGTTATGCTTTCTGCACTGACCTCAGCAGCTGTTCTCACTGTAAATATCGCGTGACAATGAAAACTGTTTTATTAAAAAAAAAAATAGCCCAACATCCAGGGGAGATGTGATTAGTGAGTAAACAAATGGTAAAGGGCAGAAAGTCTGATGCACATTTGATCATCTTAAATAACTTATAATCACAACGGGAACAGTTTGCAGAGCTGTGCTTCGTTGACATAAGTCCAGCCATGCGTCACGCCTCTTTTAAACATCACTGTTGGCTGAAATCGACTCCGGAGAATACATCAGTTTACCCTTGGTTATAGCTCTCCTCCAGAGACACTCCTCTCTCCTCTCTCCTCTCTCCTCTAAATCAGTGTATCCTCGGTTACGGCTCCTCCAGGGAGACTCCTCTCTCCTCTAAATCAGTGTATCCTCGGTTACGGCTCCTCCAGACAGCCTCCTCGATAATCGATCCTCAGCGAGCCTTTAGAGACATTTGTTTTCCTTCGAGACGGCGCGCCGACATCCGTTTCCGGGTCGCTGCCGGAGGACCTGGGAGTCTGGGGCTGCTTCTCAGGTCGACTATTTTCATTTCCCCGCTCCTCGGTCCTCGGTCTCACCGGAAGTTGATTTGTCTGCGCCATCTTGAGTACCGTCCCATGGCTCTTATTTCTGCTGGAGGACGGAGGAGCGATAATGGAGGAGCGATAATCGAAGAACCACCAGACCATCCTCCGATGAAATCCTCAGATACTCGCCCCGCCCCCTTACTGTGTATCGCTCACTGATTGGACGATGCAGTGCATGCACTGATCTGATGCTTCTTGACATGAGAGCAGTTTTCCAGCGGAGTGAAGAAAATACATGAATCTCACGGGAGTCACTCCTCAGTTTATACAGTGTTTTGTTTAAATTAATGTATCATTTAGTTACAAATATGTGATATATCTGAACCACAAAGTGGTCAAAAATCATTTTATTCATTTATTGGAAACATTTTGATGATCGCTTTTTTCGTTTATACATTTTAAGAATGGCGTTTATCTTTTTTGAGAATGAGTTCTTATTTTATTTAATGTATTTGGGTCTACAACAGATGATACACATGTTTGTGTCAGTAAATGTGTACTAACAGAGGCGGGTGTGTGTGTGGAAATAACGGGGACAGAGCTGGCTGCTGTCAGACGATCAGCTGTGCGATCAGCTGTGCATCACAAACGGACGGGACTAAACGCAGGGAAACGACGCAAGTGAGTGACGCAAGGATTCCATTTAATCGACCTGAGAAGCAGCCTGGGACGCGAAAATTATAGAAAAGTCAAACGGCTCATTTCGGAGGACTCGCGCGCGTCTGCTTGACGCCGGGACGACCGGCTGCCATCCCCGACAGGCGCACGGACGCGAGTTTTAATATGTTTGATATTATTATGTTTTATTAACTAGACCACTGTTTTTTTAACCTTAGTGGTTAAAGCACGTTATTGAATTTTGTTGTTGAATATGTTTTATTTGATGAAAACATTTAAATATTAAGAGTAGCCTACATACAAAATAGGGGGAAAGTAGAAGGTCAATGATAGAAATATAGAATAGAAAATATCAAGAAGATACTGTAGTGATCTCTACAATAAAACAGTTTAGTGCAGGACGTCCAAAGATATTAATAGGAGGATGTGCAAAACAGACAAACTAATAAGGCTTTATTTAAACATTAAAGAATACTTTAAGTTAAGGTCTTCTTTTGAATAAGAAAAAAACTTTGGGGGTATCAACAGATAAATATTAAGTCTGACAAAGAACTTAACGTCTAATATATTGCATAGTTTATTTTGGCACTTGACAATCACCTTCCCTTAATTTTACTCAGGTGTAACTAAAGTCTGATTTAAGGGTTGTATATATTTCACATCATTAATCAGAATCTGCAAAGTAACTAAAATAAATGTAGTGGAGTACAAATACCAGGTTAACCTCTGAATTGTAGTGGAGTAGAACAATGTAGTATATGCTGCTGTAACAAAAACATTTCCCAACATTTTCCAGTATAATGAAGGAAAGCCAAACACAACACATGTTCACAACATTGCAACAATAAGAACCCAGTTCAAAATAGCTTACAGTAGAATCTATACATCAATTAATGACCATATACTAGGGGTGTAACGGTTCACAAACATTTCGGTTCGGTACGTACCTCGGTTTTTAGGTCACGGTTCGGTTCGGTACGTTTTCGGTACAGCAGAAACAATTATCACAAAACATTAAATATTATTTTTTTTTTTTTAATTATTATGAATAATGTATTCACTCAAATAAATACAAAATATAATAAAATGAACATTAAGGTGCAGCATTTCGATGAACTGAAATAATCTGTAGGCCTATTTGAACTTTACTGTACTAGTACTCACAAGACATAAACTATTAGTTTTGGGTTTTTTATTATTATTAAACTGTGAATAATGTATTCACTCAAATAAATACAAAATATAATAAAATAAACATTAAGGTGCAGCATTTCGATGAACTGAAATAATCTGTATTTGAACTGTACTGTACTAGTACCTAAGCAGCCAGTTTGACATTATGACTTGCTTGTCATTGTATTTTCATGTTTTTTTAAAGAAAGATGAACTTGCTTGGCGAAAGGGCAGATCTGCTGGCACTAACAATGTCTCCTGCTGTGGAGAACACCCTCTCACTAGGGACAGAGGTAGCAGATACAGCCAGGTAGCGCTTTGCTAACATGGCAACATAAGGATATTTTGCCTTTGTAATAGCTTTGGCTCGGTCTGAACTTTTTGCGAGTGGTGGAGGCTTAAATGCTAGCGGGAGTTGGGTTTGCACTTCAGTCTTTTTTCTTTTGGTACCGGTGATATTCACGTTCGGGTGATGCCTTTTCAAATGAGTGTGCACGTTTGATGTATTGCCAGCCGCGTAACCAATGTTAGTTGAACAATGCCGACAAACAGCTTTGGTTAGGTCCACCTGTCTTTGTCCGTCATCCTTGTACGTAACTGCGAAACCAAAATGTTCCCAAACCGGAGACTTCAATGATGCCGGAGGATTTTCGAGCTCAACTTTATCTGCGTTCGCCATTTCGACAGTTCCTCAAATTACAGACTAAATTTGAACGTATCCCTGTGACCAGCTCTCATAGTATGCCTCTCGTCCAATGAAATGACTTGGTCGCTCTATGACGCGTTGAAATTGCACTGAACGCTGCGTTCATACAGCCCCGCCCGGAGCATGGGCTGCAGGAACATGTTACTCGAACGCTGCGACGCAGCACCTGAGATTACTTCCAAAAAGTTGTTCACGTTCTCAATTTTTTACGTTTAACGTTATATTCGTTCGGTACACTTCGGTACACACGTGTACCGAACCGTATTCGGTACGGGTACGTATACCGTTACACCCCTACCATATACATTCAAAAATATATCATCAGTTAATTTGTGTCATTATTTATTATTGAAATATATTGAAATGAACACATTTATGTAGACTTACAACAGAAAGACAGTAAGAGAGAAGAGGAAGGATAGATGTTGCCAGAAGAGCTGCTGATGGAGTTAACTAAAGAAAAAATAAAGGCTTTAAAGCGATAGAAAGTCAGGGCCTAATCTTATAAATGAATTGTGTTAGCCTCGGACACCCAAGTCATCTTTTTCTAAAGGTGTGTCTTTTTTTTGGCTGACAATTTCTCAAGCATCCCTTGCATTTTCTCTTATCCATGTTGACATTTGTCTATTTGCATATGCCCCAAAATAAATGAACATAATGTACATAATATAATTGTGCGTAACAAAGTTCTCTAACACCACTGATTTGTTTTTCTTTTGGCTTTAAATGTATGCATATTATGTTTAGAGTGTGTGGTGAAAAGAAAATATGAATGTTTTTAGTCCTATTTAGAATATGTGGTGCACTTCAGCATAATGTGGCTGAAATTCAGAAAGAAAATAAAACATTGTGAAAATGATAATGACAAAATAATAAAGAAAATAAATACATCTGAAGTAAGATTTTTTATTTCACCTGATTCCACAGATTTAAAAAAGCACTTTTTTTTGGACAATATTTAAATGAAGTCACAATGCAAATATTGTCTTGAAGATCTCATGGTGTTGCTAGATTAAAATTCAGAGGATAACAAATGTTATCAAAATGCATCCTGTGGTGGAATACTTATTTCGCACAATAGTTTTCAAGACATTTAAATAAAAAACTAAATAGTCTGAATCATGCGGAAGCTACACGGAAAAGTTATGGCATCACCTATAATTGTTATTTCAGTCTGGACCAAGATGATAAATGAACTGAGCGACAGAGTTCCTTACATGCTTTTTGTGGTGGCTTCCATTGAATAAGGCCTATATGTACATGAAGACTTTTGGACATGTTTCCAACAAAAATGTAGTCTCAGCTAGGCTCAACCACATCTTTTGATTTATGAGTGTCTTTGAGATCTTCAGAGAGTGAATGCAGTGGTTGGGGCGATGGGCTGTGAGTTGATGGACACTTGAGCCCTTTGGTCACTGCGGCATTTAAAAGTTCACATCTCGACTGCCCTTCCGTCTAATATGAGCTCTTATAGTTCTCCCAGGAACCAAAAGTAACCCCCCTCCTTCCTCTACCAGACCGTCAAACACCTCTCCCAGACTCTGTCGTATTCTCACACAGAAGTTTGGGCAGCTGAAGGCGTACAGAATGGGGTTCAACACAGGATTTAAGAATGCAAAGGTTGTTGCCAAAGGCAGCCCCACCTCCACAAAATTGAGATTTTCTTGCCAATACTGGGCTGTCACTTCGATCATGCAGAAGATGTGATAGGGTGCCCAGCACAGAACAAAAGCTGTGATCACAAATGTTACCATCTTGGTGAAGCTCTTGGACAGCTGATTGGGATTAGGGGCAGTTGGTGACAAGTAAGTAGGTGTCAGGGATAAAGATGGCCCTGAAGACAGAGGCTTGAGAAAGATATTAGTGTTTTTTGTGGTTGTAGGAGTTGTAGGAGTTGTGGCTTCTATTGCCCCATCTTTGTTGGACACAATAAGTGTATCCATGAGCCGCCCGGCACTCTGCTTCCTCCTCCTGCTTCTTTTCCTCAGGCTGATAACAATTTGGATGTAGCTTCCAGCGATTACCACCAGGGGGAATAGGAATGCCAGCAGGAGCTTGGAAATGGCGGTTGACGCTTGCCCCACTTTGCAATCTCTCTCCAGAGTGGATTGAGAGGATGAATACAAGGCAAAGTTATGATAGCACAGTTTTCTCCCATCCTGTTTCTCGGTCACTGCGCGGAACATCAAGAAAGGCAATGTGTTGATCAGTCCCCACAGCCAACCCAATGCACACACCTTCCACGCTCCCTGCACTGAGCGATGATTCTGGCTCCACACCGGCTTGGCCGCCAGAAGGCAGCGGTCCACTGAAATGGCTGCCAGCAGGAAGGCCGACACAAACATGTTTAAGAAGAAGATGGACGCCTGCGTACTGCAAAGTAGGCTGCCTAGCTCCCAACTATGCGAGGAGTAGAGATAGTAGGTGAATAGGGGCAGCGTCAGAGTTGTCAGGAAGTCAGACATGGCCAGATTGAGCACCCAGATAGACGCCACTGTGCGGCATCTCAGGCGGAAGCCCACCACCCAGAGGATGAGGGCGTTCTCCAAAATCCCCAGGCAGGAGACCAGTCCATGGATGCACACCACCACCAAATTGGCCTGTGTGTTGTTGTTGAGGCGGTGCTCCTTCATCATCTCCAGCAGGGGACAGAACAGCTGTCCGCCTGAGGCATCTGTGGTGGGGGTCGTGTTGGACATTGGTGCTCTGTAAGAAAAAAAAGACAGCAGGGTTAAACATCGCTGGCACACACGTCTGTTCTTGTTTGGAAGCCGAACACATGTTATCTTTTTCACTAACTGATGTTTGTCCATGTTGTTGGACGGTTGTGCAATGGAAAATATGTACATCAGCAAGAAGGATGCTGAAGATTTTATGAGCAATAGACGTGCCTTTGCCTGTAGACCGCTGATAGCCGCTCCCTTTCCTTATATAAAGTGACTCAATTAAATGAGCACCATTATTCTCCCTCTTGTCAGTCTTTATTGATCAATTACAATACTTGGCTGCCGAGAGAACTAAATGAAGTCTTGTGAAATGCAATTAGGCTGAAAATAGTAGGAATTAAATCAACAACATGACTGATATGATTAGAGGTGAGGAAATCCTCCTCTACAGTAATCTGCCGTGACTCAGTTTTGTTGCAACCATCTCCTAGGTTTTGGGATTGTAATTACAAGAGCAAGAAAGACATAATGCCAGGACATTTTCATTTATAATATATTCCCGTCTCGTGCTACAGCCTTTCAAGTTGCATAATAACACACTTACGTACAGTAATGCCAACCCTAAGGCAATACGTGCCTTTTTCAAGAGGTAAATGCTTTACATACCAGCTAGTATAGGTGAGCGTACCATAGTACACTGATAAGACAAAAGTCTAGAGTTACCTAGCCCTGATTATCTTGAACCCCAAAGGAGTAGAAACCCATTTACAATCGTCCCTTTGATAAAAAAAAAAAACATGTCAAATCCTGTTCCTGTGGTCTAACCACATACCAGCTCTTGGGAAACGACACTTGTTTAGTTCAGCAATACAGTCGGGGAATGCTTGAGAACCAAAGAAGATACCAGCATGCTGTTTATTTCGGTTATGGGAGTATCTTTTTTATTTAGAGAGCACAATCTCAATGAAAGAATCTCGATGATCTTTAAGTGTCTGTTAATAACGGAAAACATTCCTGCCCAGACTGTCTGCACTGATATATACTTTACAATAATATTGCCCTTTGTATGATGTAAGATTAGTGCAAAATCTGCAAATATGTTTGATGATGAGAATGGGTTCATTAAAACACATTTCTACATATCAAAATATGGACTACTTTTCTGTGACGTCTTTCCATCCTATCAGGCTTAGTGTAGGCTATGATGTTAATGTACCTAACGGAGTTACCCCTACCATCCTATAAAAGTTGTCAAAATATACTTTTCGAAAATGCCACAATATTTTTTCTCTTGGTTATGAAACTTTTTCTTAAGATACAATCTTTTTTGAGGGGTGAAGTTCTTTAACCGAAAGAGCTAGTTTGGCTGATAAAAGAAGTTGTTTGGCTGATAAAAGAGCTAGTTTGGCTGATAAAAGAAGTTGGAAAAATATCTGATTAAAGCCAGCTATTTAGCTACGCTAATGTGAGCTAACATTAGCATGCTAATCCGGACATGTTTGTCTATACTGCAATCAAACAGTAATTATTATTTTTGACTGTCACACTGTGTAAATAAATGACCTACTTGGCTGCAAACCAGCCTATGAATATCCCCAGAAAAATAAATAAGGGATAATTATAAAAGATAATTGTAAGAAGTTACATTAAAAGCTTAAAATGAATGTGTCAACCTAAAAGGAAGAGCTGTAAAGAATGATACATACTGTGATCAAATTAAAAATAAGCCTTCTCCTGCTCTCTCTTAGTGCTATACTATTGTGTCTGAGAAAATATTCATTTATTTATTTCCACTGCTCTGTCCATGTGTATTCAAAGATATTCACTCTTGTATTACATCCAGCCGTGGTCACTTACTCATGCCCCACCATAGTGACTGCCTTGACGAGGCAAACACGGCACCCTGTCTGCACATGAATACAGACATGTGAAGAAATATATCCATGACATAATGCTGACGTGACTGTTTCCCCATCAACTGTCAACTGAATATATGGCTAGTGATAACATTGTGTTTTTGCTTGTAATAACGTTTTGAGTTATCATTTGAGTTATGACCTTGGTGTCACCTAACCCTAACCTTTGGACTTGACCACATAATGAAACTGTACTACTTTACAGCACCAAACTGTTTGTTCTGTGGGTTTCTTTACGCTTCCTTCATTATAATGATAACATTTCCATGAACAAAGAGCTGTGATTTATCGCTTATTGTGCTTACTTAGGTGCCTGACATTTGTAGCAGTGCTCTTTCAATAATGACTTCATATCAATATTGTAGATTGCCACTCAAAGCGTGTGTGTTTTTTTCTTAAATGTCTTTTTGTATCAGACACACCTAGTTTATATTTACTTATCCTCATTGGCATAAATAAGTTGGACACAATATTAGAACAACATCAGCCCCATACAGTTGAATCCACACCTTTCTGAAACTGTTAAAACAACAGTACACGGTGGTAGGATTTATTGCAGGGCTATTTTATTAGAATCCAAACATTTTCAGGCAGATAAAGGTGTGAGTTCCTGTTCCTTTTCCAATGTATTATTATTATTATCTATCTTTTCCACACTGTTGATTGTTACTAAGAGATCCACAAGACAGATCTATTATAGTAAAGAGCAATACAACTGTTTCCCATTATATTAACCTAAAGAAAAATGTTAGGTTATCTACCAGTCTGTAAGTCCCATAGCGAATTGTATTGTGAGTTTCTTTATATTACATCTCTGCACTAAAGTACCAAATGTCGGTTATTTTACTTTAGTATTTTTTGTTTTTGCAACTCTATACTTCTACTGCAATAGAAGGAATAGTACACTTTTTTTGCACTCGAAATATCGGAAATCTTTAGCTTCCCTTCCTGAAAACCATTCAGATGTGTTGATTTTCAATATTTTAGATAAAGCGAAGGATTAAGTTTAGCTTTTTCTATTAAGGAAATCTCCTCCTTCTTAAACTGAATTAAAGTGTTTCAAAAGTGTTGAAATTGCTCAAGATTTCATAGAAAATGTACTTTTTAGAGATACACGGTTCTCCCAGAACAAAGCTACAGACATAATGATCTTATCAAGCATGATGCGATTAAAACTGCTCCACAAAAGTTAAGAAGTGAAAATAAACAGAGCATCTACAGCAGTAAAATGCAAAACACACCTTAATGAAGCAATAATATTAATCCAAAAACATCATATTTATAAGTTAGTCTGGAAAGGAATATGATATGATTGGGCACAATAACCACATGTTTTAATTACATGATATAAAACTGGCGGTTACATATAATTGAGAAACAACAAAATACATACCATGGGAGTGTTAGGGCAGCATTGGAAAAAGTAGGTCTGCAAAACACCTACATTCACAAATATTTAATTAAAAAACAAATCTTGTTCTGTCCTGTTCCTTTTTCTCATACTGTTGCACTCACTCATCCCACCAGTTCTGTCACTTTCTACAGCTCGCATGTTACGGAGACACCCACTAAATCCCTGCCAGACACACACACAAACATACATACCTCCCCTTGCTACACCCTGTTTGGTCGCACATTTGACTAGAATTTAAATTCAGACAGGTATGTTGGAAATAGTGAGGCATCGGGGATCTCATATGAGGAAGGGACTAACAGAGGCTGGAATATGATTACTGTGATAAGCCATTGTCTGTCCTACATAGCTGATGTTCATTTCAAGACTGGACTTGTTTGAACTATTTCAACTGACACCTGACTGGGCTGCAGTTGCCATGATGATGCATTACGTCAACAGCACAAATACACTGACATCTAATATTTCTAATCAATATTCCATTAGAACAATTTTTCTTAAATGAAATGTGTGCCTGTGGGGTAAGAACCAAGGCTGCATTCAAAAAGGAAGATAGAGTGCATTGAAGAGAGAGTGCATTAAAACATTTCCCAACAATAAATAGCTTTTTTTTAAAAAGCATGAGCATAAGTGACGAATTAGGCCAGCAACCACAAGGAACAGTGACGGTCACGGAGGATACTGAAAGGAAACACAGTTCCAATTTTTGTTTCTTAATTACATTATCACGTTACAATCCACCGATGCTGATTAGATATTGACCCAGTCCGTAAATCCCACTGCCTTTTAGTTGTTGTGTTTCCTGCTTTATTTTGAAAAGGTTCTATGTTCCTTTTTAACATCATTGTTACTTCCTGTCTTTGTGATTTCTCATCTTTTTGTGATTGTTTGCCCTGCCCTGATTCTTCCCACCTGTGTGTTAACACCCTGCTGCCCTTGTGTTTGTACTTACCCTCTCCAGCTGTGTCTTGTCAATGCGATAAGTCCTGTCTGTGTATATGACTGTCTTTCACAGGGTTTCTCAGTCAGTTTTTCATCAATGTTCAGCTCAATGATCCTCAATGAGATTCTGCTCTTCCAGGTATCCGTCCATGTTTCCAGTCTGTTTGCTGCTAGTGTCACCAGTGGCGTTTCTATATGTACAAAAGTGGTGGGGCACAAAAAACGTAGATGTCTATATAAACTTCTGCAGTGACATGCAGTGAGGTTCATGGATGGTGAGGCACTGGCACTGACTCTTCAGGTTTACAAATATTATATTTTGACCTAAATCAAAATATTCTATTATTTTAGTCTGATGCTTCGATTACTTTTAAAACATACAGTTCAAAAATGTCATTTTATCATTTAAATATTGGATTGTTCTCTCTTAGTAAGGTCCCATTTCCAATAAAATGGTGGTCTTACCTTGACTTGAAGATGAAGTCCATGCTATCCCTCTGGACAAAAATCTCTATTACTTTTTTCTAAAAGTCGTCCTTATCTTCTTGTAGTTTCAAAAGTCAAATCTTAAATCTAATCGATAGATTTATGATTCGAAAATCATAAAAGTATGGTAGACATGTGGATATTATCCGGCTGAACAAAACGTGCATTTATCTAACCGTTTCCCACAGATCTTATTTCGAGCTATTTTCTAAAATCCTATGGAGAAATATCATTGTTTTTGTCGAGGGAACCCGTGCGCAGCTTACTTCCGGGTTTCCGCTGCTCTCTCTCGTCTCCTCTTCACACACTACACTTTTCGCGGCACACGTGCTTACAGCCAATCAGCTCTGAATGATGTGAGATGACGTATGGTGGGGATGGCAGCTCTATGCATAGGCTCTATGCCCCTCCGGTCATTATTTTTTTGCCACAAACACTAAATAGGAAAATACTCTGAGCATGCGCAGTGTAGTTTTTACAGTCACCGTTCACGTTGACAGTGATAGGGAGGGCAAGATCAGGTTTTGTCCCACATTGTTCAAAACGGCTCAATAGGTACACTGTAGACACGAATTAGAAGAAAACAGACTAAAACAGCAATGTACAGACGAATCAGATGATTAAACATGATCTTAAAATATATTTTATATATTTTTTAATTTATTTATTTAGAATTTTTTTGTAATGATTATTTTTAATACTTTCTGCTGACACTAGGTGGGGCTGTGACCAGTCGCCACTGAGTGTCACCCAGTTCGGTACTTGTTTTTCTACTTTTCCTTTTTATTCCCATAGCCTGCTACCTTAGTTGTTGGTTCAAGCTTTCCTTACATTTTGTGTGACCTGCGTCTCTTTTTTGTACTGCGATCGAATCTCCTTGACAGTATGTTTTTCATGTCTGAACAATCAGACTGCCTTACAAATGAGACATATGAACGATGCACATTCGAATCTGATCCAAGGTGATACTGTTTATATATATAATTTGTTCACATATTAATAAAAATGTAAAGCTGTATGATATTAATCACCAGTGGTGGAATGTAACTGAGTACATTTACTCAGGTACATGGTTAACAAAGTTGAGGTATTTAGGACTGTATTTCAAAGGGATTTGTTCTACTTTCTACTGCACTACAATTGACGTAAAGATTTGTCTTTATTTAAAAATATATACATTTTTCATTCAGCTTCCTGAAATGTTGTCATCCCAAATGTGTTTATTTTTGTATATTTGAGATACAGTGAAGGGTAGAAGGTTTCCCATTTCTCTAATTGCCCCTCCTCGACTCCTCGACTCCTCCGGTAGTGACCCGGAAATGGATTTCAGCGCGCCATGTTGAAGGACATCTCATTTCTCTAAATGCACATCGAGGATCGAGCATTGAGGAGGCTCTCTGGAGGAGCTATAACCGAGGATACACTGATGGGTCCTCCACAGATGTATTTCCGGCAACAGTGATGTTTAAAAGAGTCGTGACGCACGGCCGGACTGATCTCAACCAATGACAGCTCTGCAAACTGCTGGATATGTATAAACTGCTTTAATCACGACGCGATGTTAACAGTGAGAACAGCTGCTGAGGTCCGTGCAGAAAGCAGGGCAGTGTGTATAATATATATCACTCAATAATATATGTAACAGGCCTACATTACTCTCTTTATTTGTATGCTTTAGTTTCGTAGATATCTACAAACAAAGAGTCGATATTTTTCTAAAACCATTTAGTGCTTCACATAACAAAATACACAACGGCTGTATCCTGATATATATGATATGCTTTAAGAGCTGTAGGTGTGTGTGTGGTAGGCTACAGTGTGTAGGTGCGTGTTGGGTAACACTGTATTTTGATAGTCCATAGTTAACACTCTATAAGTCATCAGTTGACATTTAGTAGCATGTCAACAGTGCATCAGTTGACATGTGTCAGTTGACATTCAACAGCACCGTTCAAACCGACAAGTAACTAAGCATTAGTTGATGATCAACAGATAAGCAACTAAAGTTCAGTTGACTATTACATTAAGCATTAGTTGATGATCAACAGATAAGCAACTTCAGAGTTTAGTCGACTATCTGTTGATCGTCAACTAATCTAGAGTTGACTATCAGTATACTTTTAGTAGGTTCTCCACTAAGCGTTTCTAGGCATGTGTTAGGACTATCCAATTAAAGTGAAAAACAGTTGAGAACAGTAGAAAGTCTATAACCTATCAACAGAACACATACATTCATCCACTAATGATATGCAACAGACATGGGAATAAAGCGAAATGTTTTGCACAACTGATCACGAAACACTGGATAACTATAGGTTACTTACGTAACCCCAGTTCTCAGAGTAACATGAAGTGAGATGTCTCACTATGGGATGCGCCTCATCCGCGGAGCAAACAGAAGCATCAATCTCATTACGCCAATCCTGATTGGCAGGTGATCTTGACGTCAGCGTCAGGGAATCCACCCCCTATAAGTAGCTTGTGCTACGTCGCATGCGTCATTCAAAATAAGCACCTCTTCTCGCTTCACCATAGCAAGGAGGGCCGTCTGGTGAGACATCTCACTTCATGTTACTCTGAGAACTGGGGTTACGTAAGTAACCTATAGTTCTCATTCATAACAACGTTCGATGTCTCACTATGGGATATTGTAGCTCCCGTATTGCCAGACAAGCTTATCTCGAAAATCACCAAACCAACCAGAACTTAACAAGTAGAGCTCTGACTCAACAGGGTGCCCAGCACTGCTCGGGCCACACTGGGAGCAGAGACATCTAGCCTGTAAAAGCGGACAAAAGTGAGCGGCGAGGACCAGCTCGCTGCAGCACAAATGTCTTGGATGGAGACACCCTTGAACAAAGCCCAGGATGTAGCCAGACCACGAGTCGAATGAGCACGCAAACCCGAAGGTGCCTGCAAACCCTGACTCGTGTAAGCCAAAGCAATTGCCTCCACAATCCAGTGGGAGAGCCGTTGCTTAGTAACGGGCTTGCCCTTCTGAGGGTTAGCCCAGGACACAAAGAGTTGGTCATTATGACGAAACTCCTTTGATTTGTCCATATAGGTGCGTAAAGCACGGACTGGACATAACAAATTCGGCTGCTGTTCCCCGGAGGGACACAGCGGCGGAGGAAATGCCTCAATGTCAATTGGGGTGCATGAACCAACCACCTTAGGTATAAAGGCAGGGTTGGGCTTCAGCAACACTCTCGTTTGCCCTGGGGCGAACTGAGTGCATGAAGGATGTACAGATAGCGCATGAATGTCACTGACACGCTTGGCCAGTAACAGCACTGTCTTGAGTGACAGGTGCTTCATGTCAGCTTCTTCCAGGGGTTCAAATGGGGTTCGAGTGAGCCCATCTAAAACCACTGTCAAGTCCCATAGGGGCACTAGTGACCTGGAAACAGGAAGGAGCCTGCAAGCTCCTTTCATAAAACGGCAGACCAAAGGATGTTGGCTGGCCGTCTTACCCTCAAAGCCCACATGGCATGCAGCAATAGCAGCCAGGTAGACTTTGATCGTGGAGAAAGCTCTGTGTTTTTCAATTAGGTTCTGTAGAAATGATAAAATCACTCCGACAGGGCATTGAAAAGAGGTGTGCCCTTTTTGAAGGCACCACTCCTCAAACACCCTCCACAGAGGAAGCTCTCGCACTCTGAATAGTGTTTATCACCTTCTGCGGGAGACCCACTGTATTCAGATTGCGCGGGGTTTAGTTTTAGAGCGGCTTCCCAGCGCTGAAACTCTCTCATGTGTAAGCATCCCAGTCGTACGACCAGGATGGCTGACGCCATGAGCCCCAGTAACCGCAGGCATGATCTGAAGAGAACATGTTTGCGCAGCTGGAAATGAGCTAGACAAGCTCTGAAAGCTTTTACTCTTTCCGCTGACAGGCGGGCTGTAAAGGGCACCGAGTTCAGGTGTAAACCCAGGAAGAGTACAGTCTGTGCTGGACACAGCATGCTCTTCTCTGTGTTTATTATGAAACCCAGGTTGAGCAGGTGCTTTACGAGGGCATTTGTCTGCGTAATAGCTTCCTGTCCCGACTGGTCGTTTTGTCGCACGAGACGCAGCAGAGATGTGTGAGTGAGCCTTCTGAATTTGTATCTTTTTAGATATTTGTTCAGAGCCCTCAAATCTAGTATTGGCCGAATTCTGTTCCCTCCCCGTTTGGGAACGAGGAAATACTTGGAATAAAAGCCGCTCTGACTCTGCTCGGCGGGTATTATAGATATAGCCTTCTTTTCTAGAAGTGAGAGAATCTCTCTCTCTAGAATATGGGCTGACTCTCCTCGGGCTTGTGAATACAGAATGCCCGAGAAGCGAGGGAGGGTGACAGCGAATTGGAGTCTGTAGCCCCGTGTTACTGTCTTGAAAACCCAAGCAGACGTTGTGAGCATCTCCCACTGTTTGCTCCTTAGAGCCAGCGGAGATGTCACCTCTCTTACCCTCTGAGTCTCTATTTGTTGTGTTATGGGGCCCTCTAGTGTCTGAACACGGTGGTACCCCATTTCGACAATCCCCACCGCCACTGCGCATGCGCGTGACGGTGGTGCCTTCACAACCCCAGCCGGCACTGCGCATGCGCATGCGCATGCGCATGCGCATGACGGTGGTGGCTTTACAACCCCAGTCGCCACTGCGCATGCGCGTGGCGGTGGTGCCTTCACAGACCCGTCTATTATCCGCCTTTTGAGAGAGGCCGTAGCTGCTCTCAAAAGGGGAACAATTGGCGGACTGTTTATTGGTTTTATTGTTTTTATTGTTTTTTCTTTCATGTTTTTGAGCTGCGCCCTTGGCCTGAAGCCTGGATGCGTCAGCGGAAAATGCTTTATCCGAGAAAAACAGAACAATATTGTGACATGTGTTTTACAGACTTGAGGATGGCATTGAAGGCATCTCTCGAGGCAGCGGGAACACATCTGGAGCTGGGGAACCGTGGACTTCCAGCTCTGTCACGGAGGGGAGAAGAGGAGGCTGTCAGGCCGCCCGCTTCTTCTTCCTCGACTGCTGGCCGAAATTCTGGGTTGGCTGCGCCTGGGCTGCAGCCGGAACCGGAGATTTCTTGCGCCAACTCGCCCTCGTCTCCTGCCTGGGCTGGGGACTCGGGGCGGGCTGTGACCTCTGCTGCTTCGGTACTTTGAACCGAGCAGCTGAGGTAGCTTGGGCGAAGGACTGCCGCTGTGGAGGCAGCGGCTGGACCCTTCGAGGGAGACAGAGGTGGAGGGCCTCGTCCTCCTTCTTTTTGGACTCGCATCTCTTCTGCATAGAAACGAGAGCAGAGCCAAAAATCCCCTCGGGAACGATGGGCATGTCCAGCACATCCTCCTTTTCCCGGTCTGGGAGGTTGGTGAGGTTGAGCCATCTAGCTCTTTCCTGCACCACCATGATTCCCATTGCCTTGCCCGTGGCCTGTACGGCGCAGCATTGAACGCGGAGACTGATGTCCGTGATCGCGGCTATCTCATCCTGTACTGCCGGTCCAGGATTGCTAGACAGATCCTCGCAGAGCTCCACTTGGTATGCGGTTAGCAGCGAGGAAATGTTCAAAGCCCTGGCGGACAACGCTGAACCGGTCCGCCTTCGCCGGCAGCGTGGGGTTCCTGCTCGGTGTAGTCGCCATCCTCGGGAGGAGGTGAGCTGCCACCAGCGGTTCCATCGGCGGTATGCGGAGCAGGCCGAGCCTCTCCATACCGTCGCAGTCTAGGGAGGAGGCACCCTGGATTGGGGCCTTGTTGCTGAAGGGCCGGTCTCTCCACGAGACCGACACCTCATCCAACATCTCCGGGAAGACCGGCAGGAGTTGCCTCTTTGTCCTCGTTGCTTGGGGCAAATGTTTACCCTCGTAACGGGACCTGGAGGTCTCCTTGGCCATTTCGGGCCATGGGATGTCTAGTCTGGCTGCGGCACGCTGACACACGGCCTGCAGGTCCATACTTAGACAGGGCGAAGCTGGTGTGCTATCGCCCGGGAGAGCAGCCATCACTCCCGGCTTTGCAGCCTGAGCCGATGACATGAAGACGTTGGCTTCCTGCTCATCCGAGTCGGACAGGAGGAATCCAGAGTCCCTCGCTGCCACCGAGTCCCAGCCTGACACGGCGCGGGACTCCGGTTCTGCAGCTGCCACTGCTGATGAGCTCCAGACCGACACAGTGCGGGGCTCCATCTCTGTGGCGGACGCCCCCGTGTCTTGATTTCCGTCCGGTAAATCAGGGGACATGAGGGGGTTCTGACCCGACAAGCTAGCTTAGCGAGCTAGCCGTCGGCAGAGGCTCTTTATGGTGAAACGGGCACAATGCCCGCATGAGCCGGGGTTGTCGATAGCCTCCTGGGCATGTTGCAGCCCGAGGCAGGACGAGCAGACCTGGTGTGAGTCTGCGTCCGAAATCTTCAACCCGCAGCCGCAGAGCCGAGCCTCCGATTCCCTGACTCCTCTGGTGTGAGGGAGAGACGTGTCCATTTTGTTCGCCATTATGGCGACGTGGGAAGGACGCGCTCGTAGCAGGTACTTCACCGAGTAAAAAATCTTCTCCAACCTGTCGTTTATCCGAGGAAAAGACGACGGCGTAGGATTTTTTCTCGAAGAATATTACCTGGTGTGGTAATATTCTTTAAGTCCTCTTCTTCTCTGGTGTGAGTAGAAAAGAAAAAACGTCCTCGCTATCGTGGTGTCGGTAGCGAGGGAGGCAAGCTAGCAACAGGTGTGCTGCTAGCTTGAAAGTCAAAACCTTACCTTTTTATTTTCCGGAGAAAATAAAAAACGGCGAGGTCGAGTGTAGTATTAACTGGTATGTTAATACTAACAGTCTTCTTGCAGAAGCATAAGTAGCCGGCGAGCGCCCGTCGACCGAAGTTAGCTTGGGTTCAGTCTGTGGACTGTTAAGCTAGCCCGGCTACCGATGTAAAGATGTGCTCTGAAGCGAGAAGAGGTGTTTGAATGACGCATGCGACGTAGTGCAAGCTACTTATAGGGGGTGGATTCCCTGACGCTGACGCCAAGATCACCTGCCAATCAGGATTGGCGTAATGAGATTGATGCTTCTGTTTGCTCCGCGGATGAGGCGCATCCCATAGTGAGACATCGAACGGAGTGTTATGAATGAGAACTGAAGTCAATACCAGGCTATAAAGCACAGTAGAACAAACACTATACACAGCATATCAGAGAAAGAAAGCTTTTTTATTTTAATAATATACTACAAGTAAAAACTGAACAGTTGTGAACCACATTCAATCCTACTAAAGGACATCTAATTATTAACAGGTCGCCAAAAAACGTCCCCAAAGTAGCTTCCCAAAATGAAAAAGCTCCCCCCCCACAACAACAACAACGCTCAACCCACATTCAGAATTACCTGACAGACAAGGGGATGAGCTGTTTGTTGCTTTTCATTTCAGCAATCTTTTCTGCCAGTTCACCGACTATTTTCTTCTGACAGAGTTGGGCTAATTTTAAAAGTGTGGTTTTACCCTTAAACTGGTCTAGGACACTTTTGTCTACCAGGAATACTTCAGCAATTGCTGTTGCTTATCTGTTGATCATCAACTAATGCTTAATGTAATAGTCAACTAAACTTTAGTTGCTTATCTGTTG
>CALSBZ010046893.1:23879-97050 GCA_943591055.1 Gobionotothen gibberifrons | reverse complement strand
CACACACACACACACACACACACACACACACACACACCTTTTAAAATGTCTAAGTCTCCACCCTCCAAAGTACACAAAGTACTATATATATGAGCTCTATAGGGATGGTGGGGTTGACTGTTGGATTTCTTTGAGAGTGATAGGAGTCATCACAGCTGAGGTATGATTTTATTTTAAATTAATTTAGATTATTCAATTGACATGCATGTACTTGGATGAGCGCTCTCTTTTATTAGATTGTATATGTCTTTAGTATGTCAAAATAATCAGTTTATATATCTCAATTAAAGAAATAAGAATGTTTAAATAATTAAAATTGACTTAATCATTTAAATGTTTAAGAATGTGTGTGTTTATAACATAGATGGATGGATGAATGAAATAAGCCACTGGGAGTGGGGTCAACATTTCATAATAAGAGATGGAGAGATAAATACAAATTGAATATTTTCTGTAATTATAAAGTAATACGTTGCCATACAAATACTCTTGCTTGAGGTGTTATAAAAGTTCAGTGAATATCTGTAAATCCATACAGTAAAAAATACCTGATTTTGTGTATTTATGTAGTGACAGATGTCCTCAGCCCAGATGTATTAGTTTATATAATTATTTTAACAGCATAACACATATAAAAGAATAAATGCATGTTGTCCCTAATGTAGTGAAAGTAGTAAGAACGGCAAGGGAAGCATGTTTATTTCTTGTGAATATAATCCAATTTATTTAATTTTTGTATATGCATTTTGTATATACTCCTTATTATGTTAAAAACTAGACATAATCATGCATATATCTGCAATGCATTAACCATAAATGTGTGGGCACTACAATTTGAGCTTCAACTGATTCAAACACAATTTGCTGAGTTTTGTTTCACATTTGATCCTACAGATTTTCAAAAATGTTTGCCTTTCTTTACGCTATTATCTAAGAATCATTTGTTTCAGGTTTATTTTCTTTAATTTGTCATTTTTTCTTTTATATTTACCACTTTGATCTGAATTTAGTTTCAAAATTTTTTTCTGTGAATATAACCCCAACTCTTCAACTCATTAAAAAACAAAACCCTGAAACAGCCCCTTTCACACTGTTGCAGTCGTCACTTTTGCTAATTTGTTTAGTATTGACACTTTATTGTAAAGGTTTTCTTTTTTGGCAAAATAAATCAATCATTGCATTTTGATGTATTAAGGTTAACTATTTACCTACTCATTGAGAACTTCACGTGAATAGCAAATAAAAGGCAAGGCATACATTACAATGATTTGTTGGAGGGGAGCGGCCCATCAGGACATTCTTTAAGTGTGTACTAAACGTGTCTCTGCATACAAACTCCTCATGTCAAGTTCACTTCAGCACAATAAAATAACTTTTTCATATAACTCAACATTTTCCTAGTCCAACAAGATACATTTGTCAAAATAAGCGTCCAGAATAATAACCCCAAGGAGAATTAACAGTAAGTTCCCATCGCATAACTAAACAGATAGTGGATATCTAATCGTTTTTCTCTCTCCCTGTAGATTGATCATGACTTCAGTGCTAGGGATAGCCCTGCTGACTTTCGCCCTGTCAGGGTCTGCAGTGGCCTTTGTCCCCATCGGGGGTGGGGCCTCCACTCATGTCAGCATTACAGCAACGGCTCTATTGCAGAAAGTGACGGAGACATGTCGTGTGGTGGCAGAGGCTGCCGGTCACGAGTTCAAACCCACGGTAGGATGAAAGATGACAAACAACACAAACACACATTAGCAGAGAAACACATTCCCCTGAGCATTAAAAACATAACACATGAAAGGGAGGGACACATATACACCAACAGATTTGTAAGGTCTTCATTTGACCTTTCTTATCTAAGCTTATCACGACATTTAGACAAATTGCTACAAACATCATTTAGAAAAAAAACTATACTAAAACAATTCTATTTTATCTTAGCTTAAGAATTCAGGAAGCAAAGAACAGTCCTAAGTTAGGAACCCAAAGTAGGGATAACCCTTTTAAATTCAAAATTAACTGTCATAAATGGCAGGACTATAGTTAGGTCTATATCACTATTGGTCCGCCACTTTGTTCCTGAAAAATATCAATGACTATTAGATTGATTGCCATGACATTTGGTATATAGAAACATTGTTCCCAGAGGTTGAATCCTATCGAAGTTCCATAGTTCAACCATGAGGCTGATTTTTTGTTTGCACTATATTGGCACAGAGTTTGGTTGGCAAATGTAATAATTGATGGTTTCCTATTCATGGGGGAATTGCACATTAAATAGAACATCAGTATTGGCGTTTTGGGGGAAATCTCATTTGGATGATATTACTGGTAAAACTTCCCAAATCACATTACAACTGCTTTTTAATGCAACCAATACAATAAAAACGTCAACTGTGCATGTTAAATATACTTGTTCCCGGACACAAAATGTCCACACTATGTTTGCGTTAACATAGGAAAATAAAGGCCCTTAGTCTTGTTTGATCAGAACATGACATCCTCTTTGACAACACTATACTGTAACCGTAACATCTGGTCTTTGACATCTGATTACAGGGTTCGTCTCCTGAAGAGTTGGTCCAAGCCTGTTTAGGTCCGAGAGCAACAGGAGAAGTATCTGGGGCCAAGTTTCACTCTGCTCTTCAAGATATCTACACCCAGAACGGACTGGTAGACCGTGACTTTGTCAGCAGGTCAGAGAAAGATCGAAACCAAACACCTGTTACAAAGCAATACAACTAAGGAAGTGTGCGTATGTTTCCAATGCATAGTATTTCACTTTGTTATTACTCTTGGATCTCTTTTAGTGCTCCCCACCACTTCAACTCGGAGAACTTTGTGCAGGGACGTACTCTTATTATGGAGGGTATGGCAGCCATTAAGGCCAACATTGGCAAGGAGAACTTCAAGGCTGCCAGGGAAACACTGGGCAGAATCCTTCATACACTACAGGTGAGGGGAGGCAGCTGGATATTATGCTCGTTTGTTTTTTGTACTTCTACTGAGAAATATTTACATGATTTAATTTATTTATTTTTTTCCCCTGTTTTTCCCCTCATACTGTCTGTGGTGCAGCAGCTCTTTTCACCCTCTGTCTGAAACCAGAGCCCACTCTGCTCTGATTGGTTAGCTGCCTGGCTCTGTTGGGCTCAGTTGGGATTGGTCAATCACAACCCTAACCCTAACCCCAACCCAAACCTAACCCTTACCCTAACCTAAGCCTATCAGGTACAATCGGTTGGAATGCTAGCCAATACAAGCGCGAGTGTAACATAATGATGTCACTTTTTTATGTAAACAAAGGAGGCCAATTGAGGCTTTTCCAGAATGGGAGAGAAACTCCCTCTGCAGGGAACTTTGGGATGTTGGCGTTTGCAGACCATTTACATGCATAAACCTATATAACAAACAACAGGAAAGGGAAAACCCTTAAAAAGCATAATAGGGCCTCTTTTTAAGCATGCAGGGGTTTTCAAAGTAGCATTCACATGAATCGTAGTAAAACGGCTCTGGGTTGACGGTGCCGCTGTGTTTTTATGAAGAGGGCAGTGCCACTCAGCTAGGTGGAAGCGCTACCCTTGGCGTAGTGCACTGCTTAAAATATACGCTGAGCGTTTCAATTTCCACTTCGACCTCATTACCGCTGACCCTTTCAGCGCTCAACCAATCAGATGAGAACTGTTTGTAGCGTCGCAAGCTAGAAGGGGCGTTAACCAAAGAAACAAACTAACTAGCTGTTTTACCGCAAGGCTCTGCGCCATGACCTAGCAAGAGCAAATTGCAAAGCATGTCAATGCAGCTTAATACTGTGTTGCAAAAAGGCATTCACTCACCACCGCTTAGTCTAATGTTTAGTTTCATATTGTATCAGGAATATGTTATTAGATAACTTAGATACTCAACAATTGAGTGAAGATATTGCTTTTTTCATCTCAGATTTCACGATTACACAAAATGGATAAAAAGGTCAGACTCAACACTTGAAATGTATGCACTGTAGCAAAAATAATATTAAACCTGTTTGGGTTCACTTAACCTACATATATGTTAAATTGTAGGGTGATGTGGACATGGACAGAATGCTTAGGTTAAAGGTGGTAGAATCTCTTTCTGTGTTTCAAAATATGATTGTGTGTTTTTCTATCCACTGTCAGGACTTCTACAGCCACAGTAACTGGGTCGAGTTGGGAAACACAAAGCCATACATCAACCTCATACGGCCAGATCTTTCTCTGGATAACCTGGCAGGTTCGTGTGTGCATTGTGTGTGTGTGACAAACATAGGATGACTATGATTTGATTGCTGTGGGTTGAGTAAAGGCATGAAGTACACTATTTCCGTTGTATCAGTTGTAGGTTAAAGTCCATTGTACAGACCAAAGAGAAGGGTGTGTTCTGTCTTCATGCCTTTATTATGATTGGCAGCCAGATGTGCATTATTATCAGATGACCATACATAGCTCTCCTATCACTGTTCTAGCATACATTATATCATAGAGCAGAAGTCAATGTAATGATCACTCATTGTATGTGTCATTTGCTTGTGTAGATATCAACACTCCCACCTGCAGCGACTGTGCCAGTGGAACATGTCCTAATACCATCCTCCCCAACATCCTGAGTGAGAAGAAACTCACATCAGGCTACATGGGAATCTTCTCCTCTGACAAGCCCCAAGGTAACATTGAGAAGCTTGTACCCAAACCCTGAAATCAATTGAACTTTATTTACATGACATCATTATTTCTTATACACAAAAAATGGCTGAAACAGAGATAATATGATGGAACGCAAACTCATTTTAAATACATTTGAAACATTTTGAAAACCACATTTTATTGGTGGTGTTAGGTTACTTTTAGACAGTCAAGCTAGCTGTTTTACCCCTGTTTACCGTCCAAATGCTAAGTTAAGCTAACCGGCTGTGGGCTTTCCCTCCATACTTAATAATGTAACTACAAAATATCCAATAGGTATTTCCTAAAAATATCAAACTGGGAAAATAAACCATGTGACATTTACGTTCCCTAGTATTACAATCAGATGCAACACAATTACGGCAGTTAAATAAAAACAAGTTCTTCCTGGAGTACAAGCAGGGGCGGCCATCGGTACGTTCTTCACATAACGGCTGGTCGTCCTGGAAAGCTGACTGTTGTGCCGTAGATTGAAGCCTTGCCGTAGATTGAAGCACTGTTCGCGGGGACGCGCAAACGTGACGTCATCGCCTGTATTGACCGTTCGTCTAGTTTAAGTTATAAGCTTTTCTCTCTCTCTAGTTTTGAATGATATATTTCAGATTTCAGATTAAACAGCAAACTACTGAATAAATAATGTGCATATAATTGCGAGGAGGCTCGTTTTAAGGACACTTTTCAGATCGTTTTAAGGACACTTTTCAGATAGTCACAATCTTCGTATTGGAACAAACTTCCGTTTTTGAGTGCAGTCCCACTCTGCTATGTTCCTCCTTCCTACAGAACAGACAATGACAGGATAATATGTCATTTGTCAGTATAGTCCTATTTCTTAAAACCTTCTCTATTAGTGTCTGATAACCACGAATAGTAAGCAATGATATGACAGTAATGATATAACATATGTCAGACACTGTGTTATTTTCGATCAAGCCTAAAAGTGAATGTGTTCAAACTGGCTTCACTCGCTTGAATTGCTCGTTTGAATGTAATTTTCCTCTGTGGTTTCCAACTCAACACATGTTTGTATTGTAATGCTACTCATATTTTGTTTTACATTTAATTTTAAGGTGACATTGAATGCTTTGAAAGGTGCCCTTGGTGACGTTGTGACTATCCTGGCCAAAATTACAGGGGGCGCTTCAAAATCCGGCAGCTCTAACACCTACACTGCCGGATATGGAAGCCCCTCTTTAGTTTTGTACCTGCTGGGTGCAGAGTAAAATGCTTTTGTGAGCATAAACTAGAGGGGAACATGCAACACCAGGGTGATTTTGGTGACGTTGTGACTATCCTGGACAAAGTTGCAGGGGGGGTGCTATATCTGGCAGGAGAAATACCTGCTCCGCTGAACATGTTATAGAGAACAGTGCAGATCTTCCCTATGGACACCATGATGAACCTAGTCTGAAATAAGGAACATTAATAGTGTGATAGAGGCACAGATATAAGATCAATAATACACTTTATTTTAGGGCACCTTTCAAAGCATTCAATGTCACCTTAAAATTAAATGTAAAATAAAATATGAGTGGCATTACAATACACACATGTGTTGAGTTGGAAACCACAGAGGAAAATTACATTCAAACGAGCAATTCAAGCGAGTGAAGCCAGTTTGAACACATTCACTTTTAGGCTTGATCGAAAATAACACAGTGTCTGACATATGTTATATCATTACTGTCATATCATTGCTTACTATTCGTGGTTATCAGACACTAATAGAGAAGGTTTTAAGAAATAGGACTATACTGACAAATGACATATTATCCTGTCATTGTCTGTTCTGTAGGAAGGAGGAACATAGCAGAGTGGGACTGCACTCAAAAACTGAAGTTTGTTCCAATACGAAGATTGTGACTATCTGAAAAGTGTCCTTAAAACTATCTGAAAAGTGTCCTTAAAATGAGCCTCCTCGCAATTGTATGCACATTATTTATTCAGCAGTTTGCTGTTTAATCTGATGGGAAATATATCATTCAAAACTAGAGAGAAAAGCTTATAAAACTAGACGAACGGTCAATACAGGCGATGACGTCACGTTTGCGCGTCCCCGCGAACAGTGCTTCAATCTACGGCAAGGCTTCAATCTACGGCACAACACCGGCCCGGAGCTAGAGCTTCAAAAGCACCGGGTTTTCCTCTTCATACCGCAGCTGAGCAGCCTCTTAGCTCCGGAATCCGGTTCATTTCGAGCACCAAAAAATTGTCCGGCCAGAGCAAAAGCACCACATACGTCACGCTTACGTCGAGGCGGGGGCAGAGACAGGATCTACTCCTGAACAACAACAGAAAGTCCGCGTTTTATCCAGTTTGTACACAACGATGGAGAAACTTAACAAGAGTTTCAGAGTTTCAGTGTTTCTGCCATAGACTGTATATATAAAGGTTTCTGCTCATGGTGAAGCAACGTGTCTGCGTGTTAAGGTGGAACCTGAGCATTCACGTTGATCACCTCTCATTATAACTAATTATAAATCTATAAAACTATAAATATTAAACTTTACTTCACGTGTTCATTTGAGAACAGCTGTTACATACTTGGGTGAAGGTTACAGTTCATTTAAATGAAAGATACAACGTTACTCCACACTCATGGTTTAGTCCACCTTAAGAAATAAGACCGATCTCGGAAGCAGTTGTGTTTTAAAAAAACCTTTATTGACACGAGTACACTTGTTTATAAGAATATAGTCACCACAGAAATGACTCCGCAAAAGCTGCAGATAGAGGCATAAGAAATGAATGCAACTGATTTCATCCGCGCGGTTTGGCTTTATGAAGCAGGCACGCAAACGGTAACGTCATGACGCAAACGATGACGCAATGACGCATTACCAGTGGACTCTGGGCTGTGTGAAAAGTGCTAGAGCTAAACCGAAGAACCGGTTCTGAACCTGAAAAGCTCTAACACGGAGCTTGAACCGGAGTTGCGTTGGTGTGAATGAGGTATAAGAGGCCCTGCGCTCTGTGGCCCTGGCGACACACCTCAGAGGCTGCAGGTTTATCATTGTTTCTGCCTGCATGCTTCAGAGAGTTCATGAAGTGAAAGAGCTTTTAACAGTGTAAAGAAGCTGTAGGCAGCTTAATCTGAAAGAATCCCCCACATTCATTCCTATATCAATGTAGACTGGTTAACTCTATCCAGCTTTGCAAATTCTGCCTTAAAAATGGTGTCTTAATTGACATTATAATTATTGGGTCAGAGTCCAGGGCCGTTTTTCAGTCTCAGTCCATCCCTGAGTACAAGACAGTCATTTGCACATAACGTGGAATTGTTTGTGTTGACAAGTTGAACCCTGGCCCAGATCAACTTGTTCTTTTTGCTCTGTGCCAGGTAAATGTAGCCATGGAGGGGAAGCTGACCTGACGAGCACAACACATCCTCGCGGAGGCATCAGCAAGGACGAGCGCCGCTCAGACAACGTGGCCCTTCACAACGCTGCTGTCACTATAGCTACAGCCGCCAGCCTCGAGCTGTTGGAGGACATCCGCTTAGCTGCCGGGAACGATGACTATTTGAGGTATGCGGTCAATATCTAAATCCTATTTTATCTTGAATCCCAAAAGTTTGACATTATATTATCACTGCCCAAACCATAGACTGTATATAAGAAGCAGACGTTGTCACCTAGACGTGACCCATTGGATTCTGGATTACGGGTTTGAAGCCTTGTATTAGCACTTTTTAACGTTGACTAATGCATTTTTTGGAACCAGCAGTGGACAGAAAACAATTTAGGTGACTATTGTCTCCAACTTTCATGATCTGAAAAAAGACTGGGAAAGGGTTCTAAGACGAAAACACAACACTCAACCAGACACAACTGTGGTAAAGACACACCAACCCATACCCTGCTATATCGTCTTTTATAAATCAAAATAGCACATTAGCTTATAACATTTACCTAAAGATGATTTCAAGAAGACTTGAAACTAGCAATTTAGGCTATAAACTCATGTTCACAGAGATCAAGTGAGAAGTAGCGACATTCTTTCATAGACGTCATACAATCTGACTTCTTTCTGCAACTAGTGAAGTTGCCCCCTTCAGGCCTCATTTGTTTAGCTTGGTTCAGACAGATTAGGTTGACCAGAGTTTTACTTCTTCACTCTCTATTTTTACAGAATGATGGGGATCGCCCGTTCAGCAGTCGTGTGCTTTGTGATTGACACCACCGGCAGTATGTCTGAGGACATTGATGCAGCTAGGGCGGTTGTTTATGAAATCATTGACAGCAAAAAAGGAACACAGGACGAGCCATCAGAGTACATTCTGGTTCCCTTCAACGACCCTAGTATGAACTCTTCTACCTCACTGTTCATGTTTATGTAACCATGAGTCATGTTATACGGAACACCTGTAAAGAAAAAAAATGTTGCCCGATTTTTGTGAGTTAACAAGACCCCTATGGGGCTCACAATATTGCCATAACAAGTGATTTATGTTAATGTGAGAAATGCACCCGTTTCTGTTTTTCATGTAGATTTTGGACCCATGATCAGAACAACAGACCCTGATAAGATGAAAAGCGAAATCGCTAAGCTTAGAGCGAAGGGAGGTGGTGATATCCCTGAGATGTGCCTGTCAGGACTTCTGGTACTTAAACTATCATATTGTCTTAATACAGTGGTTGTTCATTATTTTATAACTATTTAAGACTGAGCTGATCCAAAATGAACTGACTAGGTTATTGTTTTGTATCTCCAGTTGGCTCTCACCGGTGCTCCTTCCTCCTCCTACATCTATGTTTTCACCGATGCTGTAGCCAAAGACATTTACCTCAAGGCCACCGTCATTGCTCTCACCAGGAGCACCAAGTCCACGGTAAAAACTGACTGACACCCTGTGATGCTACTTTTTTATTCACTCTGCTTAACAGGTTAATCCCCCCCCCCTTCCTACCAAAGATTCCATACATGAAAAGTAACACATATTAAATGTAATACACACACATTTACACCACATAGCTGTGGTAAACATCATCTCAATATGGAAACACATTTTAGATACAACTGAGTTTTTCCAGTTATTAAACAGTAATGAGCATTGTGTGGGGGTTAGAACATCATTACGGAAGTATGTGATGAACATTCATATGCTCATTAATTTATCTTATGTTGTTGCAAACATTTGTATGGGTGGATGTCATCGACACGCATATTTGGTGCAAAATGTAAACAAATTTGACCACTCGAGAATGGATAAAATATAGACAAAGATTGACTCGCAGGCACTTCAGAAACCCCCTTATTGTCAATGTACCAAGGGAAGCCATACATCAAATGAATACTCAAGTATGTAGTTTGTGTTTGTAAAGTTTGATGAGACTGTGTTTATCCTGAAAGCTGCCCATTTTAAACAGTGACATCAGGTCTTAATTCAAATGGTCTCACTTCAATTAAATATCATGGGGAGTAACATTATACGAAAGCGCAAGAGTCTCAAGTTTCCAGTCATACCCTATTTTTGCAATTACAAGACCGTTAAGGGACCAGCTTCAACAAACATTAAAATAAACTACTTTAAAATGTGCAATGATAATAAAAGTTGAACAGCATATCAGGAATATTTTTGTCAAGGTGAATATGACAATGCCAGTTTTTCACCGCCAATATTTGGCTTAACTTTGGAGCATTATTTTGCCTTTTTACCAATAAGCCTGCCATGACATGTTTTGAACCAATGGATTCCTTAGGTTGTCTTTTTATGTGACATGCTGGGATTATATTCAACACATTAACTGGTCTCCACAGGTATCATTCTTCCTAACTGCACCCTCTAAGAGGCGTCGTCGTTTCACAAGAGCTGCCAACTTAGACGTCTACAAGGAGCTAGCTTTGGCCTCCGGAGGCCAGGCCATCCAGGTTTCTAAGAAGGATTTACCTCAGGCTACAGGCGTAATCCTTGACACCTCCACTTCAGCTTTGGTAAGACCCTGCAGATCTAAAAGTACATTCTCGGAAGCATGGGCTGGGCCTTCAGGGGTTGGACCAGTTTGGAAAATAAAGCAGTAAATAAGGATGCTCTTCTTGATCCCCCCTCTTCCTCAGGTAACAGTAATTCAGCGTGCAAGGAACCCTGGTAAACAGGAGACCTTCCCCTTTATGTTGGATGAATCGCTGAAAAATATCACTATCTACATCACAGGAACAAACATTGCCTTCACACTGACCAACCCTGCAGGTAACATATCGTTCACAATGCACTGTTCGCATCAAATCAGGAGAGTGTCAATATTTGAGGCTCATTTGGGTGCCCACTTTTCTTACTCATAATATGATTATGATACATATTTATGCTGAAAATGTTCAGGTGCGAGCTCAAGCCAGGGTGACACCATCGGAAAACTGGGAACCCTACAAACAGTTGGCAACCTGTGGAGGATTCGTCTCAACGCCGACAGCCTGGAAGGAAACTGGCAGCTCAACGTCAACTCCAACCAGCAATACACACTTAAAGTCACAGGTCAGTTAATTTTGTTCACTACTTTTTTTGCCGAAATGTAGTTTAAAGGATAAATACCACCGTAATATCTATTTTCAAGGCTAGAAAGAGGGGGAAATGGTTGCAACAAAAGTCAATCTGAGCTTGCAATGCGACCAGCCAAGATTGTATGAGGTCACTGCTCCCTGCCAAAAAGTACCCCCCCTGCACTTCTTTTTTTTCTCCAGATTAAATAAATAACCAAGATTTAATTTGCTGCAGATTTACTGTTCCAAGTACCTTTGGCCAGGCTGTTGTTTCCCCCTCTTTACAGCCTTTGTGCTAAGCTAAATGGATACTAGCAGTAGCTTCATGTTCACTTAACAGACATGATGTTTAACTTTGGGCAATAATCTAGTCATTAAACCTATGGAAAGAAAGCAAATACACATTTTAAAATAAAGAGCTATTCTTTCATTAAATCTTAGCTGAAGGTTTCACTCACCCGAATGTAATACTTTTTTTATTCAGTTGTGTATTTCAAATGTATACCACTACTTTTTGGTTAATCGAAACCGCGTCAAACTGTTTTGCTTCTGATGCTGAAATAATTCACCACATATTATTACAAAGCTGTTCTTTAAACTGATTTCTGTTTTTATGAATTGTATCTGCATTTACAGTAAGGCTGTGTTTGTTTTACAGGCCAGAGTACTATTACCTTCATCTATAACTTTGTGGAGAGTTTCGAGGGACCTCACCCAGGTTATGCAGTACTCAGTGGGCGTCCACAAGCAGGTACACTATAAAGCATGGATGGATTACTGAAGGGTACGCACAAGCCCAGGGGCCCAAAGTGTGAGGGGCCCTCTGGCCTTCACTTACAAAATGTCACTAAAAGAGGCAAGTACAAACCAGGAAGAGACAAAAAATAACCACAAAATAAACATAATACGACTATAAAGTGTAAAAACAGCTATAAAGTGACCAAAAAAGTTGCACGACTATGAGAAGGAGCAAAAAAACAAAACACTGACAGAAAGAATTACTACAAAGGGAGATAAATAAGTATTTTGTGCAGTTTTTCTTAAAATTAAGTAAGTAACCTATATTTAATATGTAAATACAAACGTACGCCTAAAAACCCTAAAAATTCAATTCCTGTAGCTAAACTATATTCATTTGAATCCATTAGGCTGAAGGCCAGTGGTGGAAGATGCACTCAAATCTTATACTCAAGGACAAGTTGTGCATTCACATTTTACTTAAGGGATTAACAGTACAAAAATACAAGCATCAAGCTATACAATAGTAAAACATTACTTCAAAAGATTTGTTCATTGTCATTTTATACATCAAATGCATGTTGTATTTTCATTATGCTCCAAGAAAGACAACCAAAAATATACTACGAAGGCTGATTAATGTTGTGACTTATTTTTTACTGTATGCTGCCCGGTTAGTTGTACATCCAAGTAAGGCATCAATAAGGTAAAATCCACACAAATATTATTTATTTAACCCTGTAAATTACTTTGTAAAAGAAAATGGAATAACTCTAATGAAGTACAAGTATCTCAACATTTTATTTAAGAACAGTATTTGAGTGAATGGACTTATCTAGAAACACCAGTGCTAAAGAAAAGAGCTCAACAATAATCAGCATTTTCTTCTACAAATGATGGCATGTCCCTATTAAACACACAGCTAATGGTGAGGTTTGGCACATCAAACATCCTAATAGCACACACTCCATAAACATTCCAATGTTAATGGCAAATGATTCATGATCTTTGCATACACATATGTATAGGTCACTTTTTCTTCCCCTTACCTTGCATCTTCACTTCTCTCCTCTGGAAACACCAGGCCAGCCGGCCACTCTGATGCTCTCCGTACTTGGTAGGAAAGGTCCGTCATCGATGACCATAGGAGATGTTGCCCTGGTTACTGTTTCCGGCCCTGAGACTGCTAGCATTAGCACAACATTGGACATGGGCAACGGAGACATCCTGGTGACCGTTGATGCCATCCCTGAGGGGGAGTTTGTTGTCACTCTGGAAGGAACTGACAAAGTGTCCAACAGCAAATTTCAGAGGCAGTCCACCACCCAGATGTCCATCTCTAAAGTCAAAATCATGGTCTGTATTTTACCATCCTGTGTATACATACAACAAGCAAATGTTTTTATACAAAGTTAGATAAAGGCCTATACGCAATGTAAGCACTTTTTTTGAATGTCACTTGTTTTCACCTGTTTTCTTCCCTCTAGGCTGTGGTAGACAGCAGTGTGAGTCCAGGGGAATCATTCGGGATCCCCATAAGCGTCCTGACCCAGGGCTCTGGTGGCAAATACAGCGTCAATGCCAGAAATGACAGAGGCTTCCCCATGTCCCACCCAGACAGGTGAGTGCTTTTTTTCACATAATGTTTCTGACATTAGATTTATATTTAAGCCCTGTAATGTCTTTGTTACAATGTTTTTTGTGCCATAATCATTGAGGTCTTTGACCATGACCGTTGAAATTGGGTGTTTCAAAGGAGGTCTATTTTCTTTTTAAGCTACGCCTTCTGTCCTCCTGCTTTAACTGATTTAGTTTTCTTGTGCTTTGTCTAAATCAATTGTCTCTATATAAAAATCATTTGAATAGTTTTGCTGCTGAAGAACTCAGGGGGCGCTGTGCCCGACAAAATAACGTTGCAGGTCCTCAAACCTGGAAATTAGTCAGCTGTTTTGAACAAAGTCAATGTTTTTTTTAAGGATTATGGTCTGTAGTTTACACAAATTAAGAAATGTTCCCATGTTATGTTTTACGACTCTACACTTAACTTACTCACACTCTTACATAATAATCCTTTGCGACCACACTGCATTCTGAGAAAATACCAAATGAATCATATCATCATAGTGCTTGAGCTCCACTTCGGTGTGCCTTTATCGTGTGCATTGACTCAGTCTGTTGTGCCCTCCTTGTATAAAGCAGCGCAAGCAATGAGCTCAGGTACAAAAGGGCTGCATTCTGCAATTACATAACAGATTGTTTCCATCACTTGACAATAAACTGCCTCCTTTCATTGAGCATTATTCTAGTCTATTATCATTATAGATTTCTCACATTATTTAAATGTAATTTTGATTAATGCTTTGAACATGAAATGTTCTTGATTTCAATCTAAATCAAATGTGTGTGTGTGTGTTATTCTCAAATAGTTGTTCTCTCTTTTGACAGTATCATCTTGACAACTGGTGTATATACTAATACTAGGCTGACTATAACGCCACCTGCCGACACTCCATCAGGCACTGACGTCACTCTGACGGTGGAAGCGTTGTCGGACAGCGGCCTGGACTCCAATTACGTGGTTATGAGATTCTCTGTTCTAACCAAGGTAACGAGAATACACAGTTGAAAAGAGTAGGAATAACAACATTCTTTTTAAACATGGCTACAAAGACTTCTTTCAGAGATTCGTTTCCCCTCCATATCTTAATTGCACTTTCTTTGTGATTCATAAATACATTTCCCACTTTCTTCCCCTTTGTTCTCTGTCCAGATCACAGATTTCATTCAGCCTGTGTGTAAATTGATGAGCGTGCTGGCTGATGCTTGCCCTCAAGATGTTTCTCAGTGTAAACCTTTCCAGTGGGAGCTTGCGGCCAACCTTACGGACGGAAACGGTACCGGGATAGAGAGCGTGGCCCTGCGGCAGGGCAGTGGAAACATCACCACCACCTCCCTGAGTGATCCCTTCATTCTGGCCAACTACACAGCCTCTTGCTGCTCACAGATTGTCGAGATAGTGGCTGTAGATAAAGTTGGAAATGTGGGCAAGTGCTATCATTCCATTGTGCGTTCTGCAGGCCCTCCGGCTTTAACCATGTCTCTTACAATGTGGTTGGGCTTGCTGATATCTGCCCTTGTTACAAGGTTTTAAAGGGCTTAAGTTAGGTTGTTTAATATCGGATGTACTCTGGGAAAACCATGTGCAAATTATTAAAATAAACCTCCTTCCGGTGATGGTCATCTAGTGCTTTTATATTGTACTTTATTAAAAAGTGGGCATTGATTAGGAAAATGGATGATAAAGCTATACAAATGTGTCTGGAAATTAAATATGTAGGCATTTAAAACAGAAATGAGTTGTATTTGATGGTTTAATATGATCCTAGTGTTTGTAACATGTCAGCTTTGGGAACAAAGATTGTGTATGGTGATACAAAATATGAGCATTTCACTTTTTAATTCGACCACATTTACCGTTGGGAACATATCTGTGTACATTAATAATATATGTTAATATACAGATGTTCTTAGGAATTGGTATAAATAAAAAGTATTTTAAATTAAAATGCATAATTTCAATGATCCCTTGGATGATTATTAACACAAATTCAATTTTTTTTTTTTTTTATGGGAATGTTATAAAAAGGGTAAGAACCACTGCAGTGAATTGTATTCTAAAACCCATTTTACATTATATAATAAACATTTATCAGTGGAAAAGACTAATAAAAATGACATGGAGTTTCTCTGGTCGGCATAAAAGGGAAAGAATGACACAAATCCACATCCTGTTGTGGGCAAAACATTTTGAGTAGAAATGAAAGTGATTGTGGAGAAATACCTGCATTAAATGTTTTAATTAAAATGTTCATTCATTATTCTAATTCACTTTCACTGGAAGAATGTGTTTCATGTTACTTTGAAGGAAAACAACCCCTTTAACCCTCCTATTATCCTTGGGGTCAATTTGTTTGTTGTTTAACGTATCTAAAGAAATGGTTCACATAATTTGTTTTGCTTAGTATTTCATGACTTTTCCTAATTTAGTGCGGACTAATGGGTAAACATAAAATGAACATGAAAATCTTTTTTAAATGTCCTGTACGCACTTTGTACGCATCGGTGTTCCTTGGGGTCAATTTGACCCCAGGCTGTTTTGGTAGTATAAAACATATAAACATTTAAATATTTTACACATATGTGTTGATTGTGTAGGATGATATTGAGGTGACTATTACATGCAAATGTATCATTGTAAAACAAAACTACCCTCTGCTTTAGTTATTGGTCCTTAAACAAATCAAAAAGATCTTACTTTAACATTTTATTTCAGTCAGTGAGAATTTATGGTGATTTATTTATATTTATATATATATATGTAAAAAGTAAATCTGAGGATAATAGGAGGGTTAAGACTTTTAATTGTATGGCCAACTTTCAGCCATAAGCCTTCCTATGCTAATATGTATTGTCAAAAAGCACATGTATTGTTTGTTCCTTGCCAAAATTAAGAATTAAAAGTTGGCCTACTCTTTTGTACCTATGGAAAAGTGAAAATTACCTAATGAATTGTGGATAAAGTATTTATTAATTTGACATGTTTTAAAATAAGTCAAACGATTTAAAAGGAAAAAGTTCCCATTTTAAAATAATACCATTGTCATGCATCGGCCATATTGATTTTTTTAAAAGTCACACTTATTCAGACAAAAAAAGGACATAGGAGCAGTTTAGTATGACACCTCTATATTTATTATCTGCTTATGACAGAAAAAACAACAGACAAAGGAAATATACATAGTAATCAAATGAATTAAAACTAAAGGTTTAGAATTCTCAAAAAAAGTCTGGCCATTGTTGTCAGGGAGTTGTTCAAGGGGTAGTATCCACTTTCAGAAAATTGAATGCAGGCAGAAAAATACATTTACAAAAGATATAAAATGAAATCTGTCCCTTGTAAAATAAAACCGTGTGCGACACAATGGCAATATAAGAAAATCAAAAAAGGAGAATTCCGCAAAAAAACGACATTAAATCTGTATTTTTTCGTAAACAATGTTTGAAACACTTGAAAGAAAAAGTTTTGTTTGGACTCTAATGGACACAGATAAACGCTTAAGTCGTGTTCCAGTGCTCTGATGTTTGTGGGAAATGGACACATCCTCTTTTGGCGTGTTTTAGACCATACAGAACATTTGAACAAATAAATAAACCTCAAGAGAAATATGCGTGGTCATACCGAGCTGTATATAAACCATGGCCGTACATTCATTGTCTTTTTCAGGGATGGCATCATTGGCTTCTTGTCCAGTGTGAAAGCACAATTTTAATTGTTGTCGTAGGTGTTACATTATTGCCCAAGCAGTACAATGTTAACCCATATTGATTTTTTTTGTGTAACAGCCGTTACAACAAGGCAATAAAAGAAATAAACAATATAAAGAATCAAAATCTAGCAGATAAAATACTTACAATTGCCTTTTTTTGTATTTACAAAATGTTCAAAAAGAAAATGAAAAAGGAGTCCTTATGTAACAGTTCCGTCATTTTATGTTTGCTAGCAATTAAAATAAATAAATAATTAATTTAGAAAAAATATCAAGTGATATTACAACATCAAGCGATTTGAACATATCTGCTGTGAGAATACTTAAAATTAAGGTTTTAAAAAAAGTTACAATATCCAGTTGCTTTTGCAGCAATGCTTCTCTGGCTATTCTCAGCCACAATCCTTTGCATAGCGGATTCATGAATAAAGTATGTTATTTCGAATGCAGCCCCAATGTTTTAATGTGAGCTTGCAAGTAAGGATGATATCACTTGTACTTTCGTAAAAATTGAAAGGAAATTATTTGTTGAAATATTATTCACTAAACTCAAATGAACTCTTGTTAAGAATGTAAAAGAGCTTATCTCCTTAAATGAAGTGATATTGAAGCCTTCTAAAAGCCAACAACATCCTCAGAAGAAAAGGGTGGCATATTGGATGTCCATCTCTCATGGGATTTTATGAACATTTTTGACATGCTTTTTCAGGTGGCCTGACTGCTTGAAACTCTTATCACAGTGAGGACAGGCATGTGGTTTCTCCCCTGTGTGAATATACTTATGCCTTTTCAGGTTATTGGAGTCTAGAAATCCTTTCCCACAGTATGAACACCAGTGTCTCTTCTCCCCATTATGCCACCTTAAATGCATATTAAGTTCTACCCTCCTTGCGAATTTCTTTTCACAGAGGTTGCAATGAAATGGTTTCTCTCCAGTGTGCATCCGTAGGTGGGCTTCCACATCTCGTTTTGTAAAGAACCCTTTGTTGCAGATCTGGCAGACAAAAGGCTTGATCCTCCTGTGCACCATCTTGAGGTGTTTGGTGAGACCGAAACTATAGACAAAGCCCTTCCCGCACTGTGGGCAGACATGGATCCTACCATTGCGGTGAACCCGTGCATGGCGCTTGAGACATTTCGAGTCTGGGAAGCCCTTCCCACAGAGCGTGCACGAGAAGGGTCGGTGCCCAGTGTGGAGACGAACATGGCTTTCTAGGGCTGCAATGCTGCTGAGGACACGGCCGCACTGCCCACACTGGTTCTTGAGCAGACGCCTACCAATGACTGATAAAGGCTGTAATGGTGATATAACAGTAGGTCCTCTGACAGGTATAGGGAAGAGAGAAACACTTGGAGGGAAAACTAGCGGTTGATTCTGGGATTTGGGTGATTTTGTCTGTTTCTTCTCCCCAGCAGGAGGTGTTTTATTGGCTGATACTATAGGAGGAGTCCAGATGGCTTTAGCTGTAATTCTTTTCGCAGTGTCACTGTTCTCTGCTGACTGGCTTGTTTTAGCTCCATTCTGCAACTTGGATTGACTGGAACTTCTAATTTTGGCCATTGTTTTGGCTTTTGCTGCTTTAGCCAACTTGTTAGCATTCACCACTCTTAAATTATTTTTAGGACCAGTAACATCTGGACTTAATTTTTTTTTTTTTGCAGGAGTGGATTCCCTTGTCTTTCTAGGACTGACACAACCTTTAGCCAATTTAGGCCACCTAATACTTGGGGAACCAGGGTTCAACTTAACCTCTTTAGTACTAGCCTCGTCTGAAGTTATTCTATACCCAGGACTGAAGGAATTGGTTTCCTCTTGAATCTGTGCACTGGTAGTACCATCTTTAGGTAAGGTACATTTTCTACGGCAGAAAGAAGGCGACTTCTTGAAGATAATTTGAGGGCTAGTGCCAGTTTTACTTAAAGTAGTCCTCTTTGGGTCCACAGAAGTGGTTTCAGAACTTTTATTGCTAGCGCCATCTCTAGTTGAACTAATCCTCCCAGGACGCACAGAAATCCTGTCAGTGTTTCTTGAGCCAACACTTTCATTAGGTGAGCTACCCTTTATAGGACTTGCAGAAGTGGATCTTGTCTTTTTAGGGGTAGCACTTTCTTTAATTGAGATAGATTTTCTAGGACTCAGGGAAGTGGATTTATCCGTTTTAGAGCTAGCACTTTGTTTACTTAAGCTAGACTTCCTAGGGCTGACAGAAGTTGATTTTCTGTTTTTAGGGCTAGCACTTTCTTTAATTGAGATAGATTTTCTAGGACCCATGGAAGTTGATTTATCCGTTTTAGAGCTAGCACTTTGTTTAGTAAAGCTAGACATCCTAGGACTCAGAGAAGTGGATTTTCTTGTTGTGGAGCCAACATCTACACCTGTAGACCGGCGAGTCAAAGGAGTGGACTCTCTAGCCTTAAACCTCTTACAACTGACTGGTGGATCACTAAAAGTCCTCTTGTATCCAACACTAGCTCCAGATTGTCCAGGAACAGGGTGAACATATTTCCTTGCTGGAGATGTAATATCTTTAACCAATCCTGAGTCTTTTGGCATCAGGAAAATTGATTTTTTTGTTGTGTTTTTATTGGCTGGACTGTCATTTTTTAATCTAAGATTTATAGGCCTTAAAGCGCTGGTCTCTGTTTCTTTGCATGGATTAATTTTAGATCTTTGAGTTTGCAAGCGAGTTTTGAGATGACTTTGGAGCTTTTCCAAAATAGATTTTTTGTGGAACCTTTTCTTGTCACCAGTTATGGTGTCTTCAGAGGAAGCTGTGGCATCCATGGAGTCCTCAGAGGAAGCCTATAATAAAAAGGAAAGATAAAGAAAGAAATTTAGCAAAAAGTTGCAAGAGTAGCCAAGAAATATATTAAGGTGCTCCTTAAACATCCAAGGCCATTGTGAGGAACATTTCAGGCCAGTGAATAAACACCAATGTTACCATTCACACCCAACATTTCACAAGTAATACAAGGGGCGTAGTTAGGACCTTGAAACATTGGGGGCTTAGCCCAGCCCAGATTTTCTTTTTCATGGGTGCTTGGAACATATTTGTCATTGACATTAGGGGTTGACCGATTATCGAGGCCGATATTCCGCATTTTACAGATTATCGGTATCGTTTTAAAAAAAAAAATCAAATTGCCGATACGGCAGTTTCTCTGGCTGCAGTCACCACTGTTCACGAGCAATGTCCCGCCCACAGCGCTATCTGCTATTACTGAAGTGTCAATCAACACTGAAGATTTTCTGGGCTGCAGCCAGCCAGAGAGGCGTGACCATCTCAGATTACAGGCAGGTGCGAAGAACGCAGACACAGACAGAGGCAAGCAGCAGCAGTCAGCGGTGTTTCGAAGGTAAATCAGTTGATAGCCGAAATTCAATAAACATCCCAATCCCCTATGCCGAAGTTACAAAAACACCACGATCTTATGATCAAATTCTATTCCCAGTTACAAAGGGACAGGGGGGGGGGGGGGGGGCAGGTAGCGTCTCACAGTGGAGAAACTGTGACGCGCTGGGACGACTGCTAGTGGAGCCTCGCAGCAACTCTGCTTTCTGCACCACAATCTGGTGCTGCTGAATTGGGACTACTAAATGAGTGAGACTCAAATATCAGAAGTTCAGAACAGGTTTTAGTAGTTTTTATTTTAACTTCATTTACTTTACTCAGGGTCACAGAGAGGAAACCAGTTTTAAGATGTTTAAAAGTTCATCAAACATAAAAAGACATTTCATAGAAGTTCTGTTATTCTACATTTTGACACCAAGATTTTCTGATTTTACTGCAAATGTATATTGGTTCCAAATATCAGTTATCGGTCTCCTTGATTACTAATAATCGGTATCGGTCTTGAAAAAGCCATATCGGTCGATCCCTAATTGACACATACAAATACGGCGCCAAAAATGATCACGGTTGTATCCCTATATCGTTAAATTACTTGTTAATATAACAATGATTGAGGTCATATGATCAGATTGTACAGTAAGTCGATAAGGTAAAAATGATTGATGTGATTATCATATATTGCACAATGAGTAGATAACAGGAAAATGAATGAGATCATGACCATATGTCTGAAGACAGGTCAATAATACAATTATTATGACAGACCGATGCCCAAACAATCAACACCATTACAGCCTGGTTAATTATTATTTCCTATGGAAGGCGTTCTTCCGAACATGTAGAATTAGTAATAGTACTTTATCCTTGAGACAATGGATTTGAAAAACAGACAAACGAGTGATAACTCTTAACATACCTTTGTTGGGTCTTTCGTAACAGGTGTCACTGCCAGCTGTGCAAGGAACTGGGCTTTAGTCATCCATGAATGAGGAGTTAACATGTCCTCTGTGGCGATTGGAGTTGGATGCATGATGTCAGCTGATGATTTATTTTCTGTAGGTGTTGTGTTGGGGGCCAATGTTGAGTTCTCAAAGTCTGGTGTTGACACCTCGGAAGGTGTTCTGCCTTCAGAGGATAATGATGCCTTCTCTTGAATACCTTTGGGCTTTTCTGCCGTCTGAGAGATATTCACAGGCAGAACAACAGGAGTTTCTTTTAATCCGGGAAATAACTCAGTGGATGACACAAGCGTCTTTGATGGCTGCGTTGACATAACCACAGATGATGGTTTCTCTTTTGTGATACCTTCTTTCAAGTTTTCAGAAGATCCATCTGTAGGCAGTCTAGAGACTTTCACTGCTTCTTTGGCTGATATTGGAAATGAGAGCCTGGTTAATCTGACCACGACAGAACGTTTCTGTGCAACAGTTTGCGTTATCACTGGAGGCACAGAGGTAGGCACTGGCCCCTCTGATGCGTTTAAACTGGAAATGTTTTCTGTAGGTGCTTTTATTAGCTCAGAAACGGAGTCTATTTGTTGGGGATATTCTAAAATAGGTTCCGATGTTTCACTGTTGTTTTGAAACAACACTTTGGTGTCTTCCTCTGAAGCAATTTGTGGATTCACAGTAATCCTTAACTCATGTGAAGGTGAAATCAAATTGGGCGATGACAGTGTAACAAGAGCATCTGATTTGGCTGTATCTTGCTTGGTTTTCGGAATGATGGTCTGTGAATGAAGCAGCCTTGACGCCACAGCTGACACTTCTCTTGGAATTATTATTGTGAATTTAGGTTGTTGTGTTGGCCCTGACAATGAGTCTTTTGCGGTTGTGGTTGACTGTGAAGGGTCAGCAGAAACCAATTTCACGGATGCAGCGTCTACTGTTGTCTGAGGAACAGAGGCTTTAAAAGGGGTTCCGAGAAGCAAGCCGGCAGTTAAGGAGTCTGGAAGTATACTCTTCTTCTGTGCAGCAACAACTGTTGACACAACAGTAGGTGGCTGGGAGGGAGATGGTGCTCCTATTTTAGGAGGTTTTAAGAAGGATAATGATCTTGGCATGGCAATTATTTTATGAGAGACTGACTTGATCGTTTTGCTGGTTGCTACTGATGTTACCGGAGAAGCAGAAGATTGCTGTTGAAGTGCCCGCATAATGCTTTGAACCGCAACATGTGTTAAGGGAATTGAAGATGTAGTAGGTTTAGATGGAATTACTTTATGCTGTTGTTTTGGTAGGACAAAGTTGATGTTGGACTGAAGCTCATTGGTTGGAGTTATATCAGAATTCACAGGAGAGTCAGTGTGTTTCTCTATTGTCGATTGGTCCTTTGTGGAGAGCTCGGTAACAGCCAGCTTGCATGCAGCTTTACATGTTTCAAAAGGAAGCGGTGGTGTCTGTTGCTCTGCTGCGACCTCGTCCACAGTTTGTAGGATGCTCACATGAGAAGCACTCTGGGTCTTAGCTGGTGCTGCCATATCCACTGTTGACTGATTCATAGCTTCAACTAATAGCATTGCATCCTGAAGAGTTGCAGAGCTACGACGTTCTCTGGGCTGATCTTCAGGAGGGTTTAATGTTTCAATTGAAGATAAAGATTCAGTGGATGGAGTTTGAATCGAGATTTTTTCATTTTCCATGGAGATTTGTTGAGGTTTAGAGGTTTTACCCTTTCGAGAGGAACATCTTGTGCCTACAGAAGGTACTGAAAAAGTCGGAGAACCATTTTCCTTCATAGGCTGTTGCTGATTTTTGGCTTGCTTTGGTGGCCGTCCTCTTCTACGTGGCCCTGGCAACACAGGCTGGGAGCTACCCTCAGCGTCGCCACTTTTTGATTCTTCAAATGCTTTTCCTTTATTGAGTTGTTTACGTGGTGCACGTATTCCTTTCCCTGTAGTTTTAGGAGTAACATCAGCCTGTTCATTTACTGTTCTTTTGCCCTCCTTTGGACATTGTAGGTTGACCACTAATGGTTGCTCTTTTTGAAGAGGTTCAACCTCCGATTCATTATGAGCAACCACCGGTTGGGGCTTTCCAGTTTTTATGAGTTCTCCCTGCGTTGCTGATATGTTTTGACTTACTTCAGAATCTTCTTCTATGTTGTTGTTTATGGAAGCAAGTGAGAAGACTATTGAAGGCACCAATTCAGGCAATTGGTTCTGAGCTCCTTGTAGACCACTATTACTTCCCAAACAGGGTTGTTCTAGGGCTACTGGGGTCTCTTCTTGGGGCATGGGTATTTCTCCAGTTGAACTTTCCTGGTTAACGAGACGCCCTCCAATTTCAGTTGCACAAGCAGAGGCCTGGGGTGAATCTATCAGTGAAAGAGATATTTTAGAGGAAACATTAGAAGAATAAAAGGGAGAATGGTAAGGAGCAAACCTTGACAAATTCTGCCAATCTTACAAACTATCAAACTAGTTGAGAAAATAACAGTTACCAGTTAAACTCATTACCTGGTTGATCACCTGAAACTTGCCCGCAGACCACCGTTTGCTCCACTTCCTCTTGCTTAACGACGGAATGCGACTTAGAATCATAGGAATCCTGCAGCAGAGGAATTATTTTTTTTATTTCAACAAGACAACATAGATGGAAAAAAAACATTGTTGATTTTTTTTAATACAAACACACCTCCTGTTTGACAACTATAACGGCCATTTGAGTAGTTCCCTCATAGTTGTGGTCGTGCAGAGTGTTCTCAATCTCCTGATGATTCACAGGTGGACATTGCTCCACCAGCATAATTCGGGAAGGAACAATATCTGTACAAATAAACACACAGAAAATAGGACAATTCGTTATTTCTGTGGCTTATGTCCTGAAACTTTCAAAAAAAGTAAAAATATCAAAAAGTGTAACACTGACAAATCCCTAAATACTGATCCAACCTACTAAATTGTTTATGCTCAATTTCCCTTCCATCTGTGTTATGTACATGGTTCAACATATTCTTAGATAGTTTGAGTTTTATGCATAGTGTCACGTCAACAAATACTTTCGTACTATGTTGATGCCGAAATTCTGAAAAGGTGATGTGCCAGTTTCCGAAATGCTACTCCTTCTCCATAATGCCTGTAGTCAGGGCTCGGGATTAATTACCCTTTAAGTACATTTAAAGTGTTTAACGTTTTTGTGTTTTCCTTCATACCTATTTAGCACTTTATGCATTACAAGTCTTTATTTCTGCAACAAAGAAACACAAATGTTAAAGGTCACATGTCATGGCCATTTCCACTGATCATAATTCCATTGTTGAGGTATACTAAAATAGAAAAATACTGTGCAATTTTCCAAACTCACATTGGTTTCGCATACAGCATCTCTGTAAAGTATGTGTATTCAGCAGTATTCACTTTCTCCACTAAACGGCTCGCTGCAGCTCCAATAGCTCCAGCCCCCACCCTCCCTGTGAGCACAGTGTGCTCCGATTGGTCGGGACGTTGTGAATCGCGCTGAGCTCCGTGGAGGTGTGATTTCCTTGTTTAGCGATACACAGCGAAACTCATCCTGAGCACACACAAAGTCACAGCCGAAATAAAAACAATACGTGTGGCTTGACATTGAGTAAGAAAAAGGTTTATAGTTTGATAAACGCTGTGAGAATGGGTCTGCAGAGAGAATTTTGCCGCAATCCCAACTGTCTGTTATCAGCCTGCAGCCAGGGAGGAGAAATCAGCAGAGCTGCCTGCACTGAGTGTGTGTGTGAGGAAATCCGTGGATTGGTCAATTTGGACCAATCAGCGGGGGCTTAACGTAACGGCTCCGCGGACGTAACGTAGCGGCTCCACGGATTGGCCCATTTGGTTCCGGGTACCGTATCGCGTAATAGTTCTGGGCGTGGCTACTGGGTACTCCTACGACACAGTACTCGGGAAGTAAACAATGGACAATGACGTTTCACCAACGAGGCGTTTTTGGGGAGGTATTTTCTGTGTTAGAGTTTTACTCGCTACAGGGTGTACGTTGAGGGTTTTGACTCTGCAGACCGTTTACATGCATAAAAACCTTCATAACACACAAGGGGACGGGTAATAACCGGAAAAGCATGACATGTGTCCTTAAAAGTGCACCTATCATGCTATTTTAAAAAGGCATATATTATGGGTCTCATATATATAAAAAAATATAAAAACATGTGTCTATGATGTGTTTTGCTCAAAATACAAACAGATCATGCATTTTAGAAATCCCTCATATCCCTCTATTCCAGCCCTGTTAGAGAAAAAAAAGAGGAGGCGGAGCTAATGCGTGATCAGAATTCTACCCGAGATAAAGTTAAAGTGCACCTATCATGCTATTTGTAGGCAATAGCATAGGTCTCAGATACATAAAAAATAGAGATGTCCCGATCCGATCACGTTTCAAAAGATCGGAATCGGGAGAAAAAAATCGGGGATCGGGAATTTTTTTAATATTTATTTAATGATACAAAACTAAAATGACCATGTTCAAGTCTTAAAGTCATCCTGAGGCCTTAGTTTTGGTTTCAATTATTAATTACACAACATCATGTATGTGTTGCTTCTTTGGGGCTTGTTTTCATAGACCTGGTTGCTTATTTCTCTCAAATCTGGCAACAGAGTGGGCGCAGTGTCTAATAGTAGCAGTAAGCTAACTAGCACTGATAAGCTTTATTTTGTTTTTGATCCAATGCTGCACAATTGAACTGATCCAATGCTGCTGTGAAAAAAGAAGCTATATCCATGTTGGATAGAATGGGTAAAGTTGGGTACTGTCATTTAAATAAAAAAATAACCTTAAGGGACAACGTGAATGCTTTTTTCCTTTCTCGTAATGCATTGCATAAAGATCGGATCGGGAAAAATCGGTATCGGCAAATTGTCAAAATCAAATGATCGGAATCGGATCGGGAGCAAAAAAAGGTGATCGGGACATCCCTAATAAAAAACATGCCTATGAAGTGTTTTGCTCAAAAATATTTGAACAGATCACCCATTCTAGCCATGCCTCATATCCCTCTATTTCACTTCCTGTTTCAAAAGTGCTGATTTTGGGTATAAAGCTTTAAATAAAAAGAAAAATGTGATAACAAATTAAAAAAAGGAGGGAACCGGCAGCCACTGTCTAAACTAAATACTGCCGTGATGAAACGTGAAAGCCATATCATGGATTATCAAGGATTATTTCTGAAACAGTATCAGCTCAAAGGCTTTCTCTCTTGCCGGTTATACCACAAGGTGTGTTCCTTTTTATATCCAGTTTCTTCACACACATGCTCTCCAGTACAGGTTAGCTCTGAGTGTTAGCGATGCTAATGTAAACACCGACCATATTACGTCCAAAACAGTCGGGCATTGTTTCTGATAGCAACTTTCTGTGGTGCCGTGGGTCCACATTTTCGATATTGCGTCTTATCGGACGCAAATCTGGATCAGCTCTGTTGTACCCCCGTTTTTAAAAGATTTGGGTATGGAGGAAAAGAGAAAGGGTTTTATTTCCGGCACACCGGAGACACATATTTATGTATAAAAGACATCAAAAAGTGCATTTTGCATGATAGGTCCCCTTTAAGTTGTACTAAAAAGAAAACATATGTGATAACACTGTTGAATATCGCGATGAAAATATCACTTGCGATAAACAAATACTTAAAAATAAAGTGTGAATGTCTTTCTGCAGATTCAGTGCCAACATAGCCCCCAGCTGTAGCCTATGCAGACGTTTTAAGAAATTGCAGAGCGTAAATGCATGGCACATGAATTACAGTCTTATACGCGATACATATACAGTGAATGTTGGTATTGCGATAACGACAGATTTTTAATATAGCCCTGGTGTATATCATTCAGCCCAAGTCAAACACTACTATTGTCTTTTGTGGTGACCTTTTCATGTTTTATCTAGAAATAGTTGTTTTAAACTGGCATTCCAGGGCAGTTCTTCATTACAAGTAGAAACTGTTTGTGTTGGGTTCCTTGCTTAGTTTTTCTATAAAGATTGGGCTCTAAAAGAGAAGAGAAACCATACAATGCTATCTTGGCTAACTGCTTTGATGCAGCGTTTTAAAGGGGACTCATCATGCAAAATGCACTTTTTGATTTTTATATATCATTTAAAAAGGGAACTCACCTTGTGATAAACCCGCAAGAGAAAAAGCATTTGAGCTCCATACTGTTTCAGAAATAATCCTTGATGTGGTATAGAACAGGATGGCGTTTTATCACAGCAGAATTTAACTTTATCTCCGGTAGAATTCTGATCAGGCATTAGCTCCGCCTCCTTTATTTTTAGCTAAGGACCCAACATCCGCATTTCTCTAACAGGGCTGCAAAAGAGGGGTATGATCCGTATGAGGCATGGCTACAATGGGTGATCTGTTTGGTATTAAGCAAAACACTTCACAGACATGTTTTGTATAGGTATGGCCCCACAATATATTTTTCCAATATCGCATAATAGGCCCACTTTAAATCAAGTTGTGTCATTATGATTTTATACAGCACTGTTGATTTACTTTAAATATGAAATCCAATAGAAATTAATATTGAGTTATTACTTTAATTGAATGCCTCATGTTCTCTTGCCTACACAAACACATAACAATTGGCATGATCAACCCTTTTAGACAAATGGCTACATAGTATGATCATATCCTACCAACTGTTACAACATTTTTTAGGGAGAATTAGCATTCTTTATAATGTGTCATGTAGAGATTTTAATATATTTCCATTACAACTAGGGATGCTCCGATCGACAATTTTGGGGCCTATTGCTGGAATCAGTATCAACCGATCCGATGGAGTGGGGGCTATGGGGATCTTCCATTTAAAGTGATGTTTAAAACTCAGTTAATGGGGCTCATTCACTGGTGCTTCCACAAACAACAAAATTATTACATTCAAATGAAGTACATTATTCAAGTTTATATTAACTTTGGATAATAACACTCTCTCCCTCTCCTGACAGCCGGTCCCTGTCCATTACATGTCACTTGTTAGAGGCTTTTATCCAAAGCGACTTACATACTCAATACTGTGGGCAATCCCCACAGGAGCAATTTGTGGTGAAGTGTCTTGCCCAGGGACACAACGACATGCTGACTGCAGTGGGGGTTTGAACCTGTGACCCCCTGATACGAACACCAACGCACAACCCACTGTACCACACGCCTCCCTGTCAGTCTCATGCAGCTCACTGATCAAGTAATGAGTGACCCGACAGTGAAGAATACATATATTTATAACTAGTTTAGCTTGTTCCAGAGGTAGATAAAATAGCTAAGTGTGTTAGGTCTAACTCTTAGTGTGTGTGTTGCTCCACTCACCGGGTGGAGCAGCAGAATGTATGTCTTTTTCGGACACCTTAAAATATTGCCAGACTGCTGAAGCCATTTTGGCGAGCTTGTTGTTGTCACCGAGACAAGTGTCATGTGTTTTACGTCATGTGATCGGCAATAGAGTGAATATCGGCCGATCGGAGCATCCCTAATTACAACCTTATTAAACTCTACGTTATGTGAATTGTGATTAAATAAATAAGTCAAAATGGAAGTCCTACTGATTATACAATGTATAATGTTAGCATCTTAGTGCTGTATACTCCCATAATGTTACAGGCCAATATTGCTGTTGGTACATCCGGTTACAAAGTCGTTAGCGGAAATAGCATTGTATGGTTTCCCTCGTATTTTGAACCACATGCCTTAGAAATAACTACGTTAGGCTAAGGTACTTTATACGTCAATAGCCATGGGCTGCTTTTTGTATTCAACAGAACCACCTACTTGTGGCACCAACAAAAAAGTATGTTAGTTAGGAAAGCCATGCTTGCTGTGGATAGTAATGCATCACAACTCACCGCATTGAATAGCTTGATCACGTTTCTCAGAGCCGTCGCTGGGCCCTGGAGGAGGCTCACTTTCTCCGGAAACGATAAAAACAGTTCGTTGATTTCTTTCAATCTCAAACTGCCAGCATCTTGTTTTGAGTTCCTCGTTCTCCGTTTTCATCGTGGATATTTCGACCTTCAGCTCGTTGACCATAGTTTCGAAAAGTTTCGTAGTCTCTGCGATTGCAGCCTTTAGCATACTCTCCATGACGGAGGAGTATTTCGTCTGAAAATCGTCCGCAGACATTATTGTATCTTGGAATAGTGTACCGTTCCTGCGAAATTCGATATAAGTCCACTTATATCAGTACATGTCCTATACCGTTAGTAAAAACACGACATTAGTTACTGCCCCATCATGGCTCCTTCCCGTTGTGGTCGGACGGCGGTCTCGGCTTTGTGTGACGCCGGACGACGCATCCGGGGGGACTGAAGATAACATCCGGTGCTACGCTTTAATACCGTATATTAATATATATACCGTAAGTAAGAAAAATAATAATCGGGTGCATGTGACAGTAATACATTATTAATGTTACTCTGTTTGCCCAATCCAGACCAGGAAGTACCAGTCTAAGAGACTACCTTATTCGTAAACTATTACAATTGTCCCAACTCCCTGTCCGTATATTTATAATACCGGAAGTGCGGTTGTTTACGGAACAAAAGGAAGTGGTAAAGCTTAAAGGAATTTGCAACGTTAGATAAGGAATTGAATTACTTTTGCCAACAAAGCCAACTCGCACTGAACATAAACATTATTCATGTTATGTATTTATGTTATTGCTTGCTACATTTGCTTACTGCGTGTAGTTCAACATGTGTAACGTTACAGTGGAAACACCAGTGCAGCAAGCTAGTTAGCTAACGTTGGCAAACTACTGTTTGTTTAGCATTACCTTAGGATTGTTAAAAGGAAAGCACCCAAACTGGACTTGTGGACGGGTCGACATACGAGTACATCCTGTTTAACGTCACATAGACTGAAACCCGTGTTGAATACACTGGCACAACCAGTTTAAATAGACCAGCGCTAGCTGACAGCTGCTACTGTACTACAGTCTTGAAGTTGGCACAATGGCCGAAACTATTGTCACGTTTCAGTCCCAACTTTCTGGTGTTATGGAGACGGTCTTTAAAGCAGCAATGTATGAGATCACCCGGCTGGTGGAGGACAGTTTTCTGGAAGAGGTTACACGGTGCAAGGAGCAAGTGGAGTCCCTGAAGAGGCGGCTAAAGTGGTCAGAGGGTCGGCGTAAAGAAAGAGAGGGAGAAAGGAGGGGGAGGTGTCTCGACTGCGGGAGAGTAGAGGTGTCCGGCGAGGAAACCCCCAAAGTGTTAGGTGAGTCTGTCTGGTGTTGATACTCATATACTGTGATCGATACTCAAATTGCTTTGGTGTATGGTGGTTCAAACATAAACACCACAGGGAAATAAGTTGTATTATTCCACAGTTTTGTGTTGCACTAAATGTTTGTTCCCTCTCATGGTTCCAGTCCCAAAGAGCCAACAAACAAGTTTAGCAACAAGCTGGTGAAAATACAGAAGCAGTTGGCAACTAAGGAGCCAGATTGCTAAGGCTAATGCTAATCTTGCTCTGAGTTAGCTGGATGTGTTAGCATTGTTTTTGGCTGTATAGCAGAACAAGGATGCAAATTATGTATCTCACATCTAATCAAACTCAATATAAATGTTGATTATAGCTATATCCACACCATTAGAGTGTTACACATTGTTAGCCTTCCTAAATCTTCCAAACACAAATGGGAATATTCATGACTCAACAATTTAAATAAAACATATTTTTACCTATCTTCTGCTACAGATAAAAGTCTCAAACAGGAAAGTGTGACGCAAGAAGAGATGGGTGGTCCCCAAGAGAGCGATGGAGAGACACAGGGTCGTGAAGCAGACGAGGCAAGACCCAAGTCTCACACAGCCCTGAAGGCAACACAGGTACAGGGCAGTTTGTCTCACTTGTATAGCTTCAGTAAGTTAGGTTTGAAATGTTTCAGGGGTTAATGTATGTTCGTAACAGATTACTTTTTAGTATTTTGTTTAAATGTTCTGCAATAATTACTCTACTACTTTTATTTCTCAAAATATGGATACAGAATCAAACCATTCAGCTGTCTTTTTGTATTTTATTTCTTGCAAGAAAGTTCATTCAGTCATATAGAGAGCATACTATCTGTCTGATTGAAAAACAAAGGGTACAGTTTGAGATGCACATTGAAAAACAGAATAGGGGGGGACAAGCCTGGCAATAATGAAACGAGCATTCTGGCAGTTAGGGAGGCAGTTTCATCTTCTTTGTAGGGACATATCCCAAGCCTAGCAAAGACGTGAAAGCTAGTAAATAGAGATACACATTAGCACAAAAGTATAACACAGTAATATTATTAAAGTAAACGAGTGAATACAATACTTTTCTGTGACACTCCTTTCTACTGTCATCTGGCAGCGACTTCATTATGTTCTGTTTGTACCACTTAATTATAACAATGCTTCTACTTTACTTTTCTATTGTGAATGTGTACTTGGTGAATTTTTATTTGTATTCATGTGTGTGTTGTCATACTGTTTTATTCAGGTTTTTATCAATACTGTCTCTTTTCTGTAACAATGTCAACTTCCCCTCTGTGCGACGAAATAGGAATTATGATTCAGATTAAATGTTCTAGTATTAAAGAGGATTTATTATGAGCCCTTTTCCTCTACTGTGTCATATAGGTTTACCATGTAAATGGTCTGCAAAGGCTAAAATCCCAAAGTTCCCCTCCAGAGGGAGTTTCTCTCCCACACACTCCCCCCTGCCTGAAACGCCTCTATTAGACACCTTTGTTTTATTTTGTAAAATAATGACATCAGAGTGTTACACTCGCATCTCTATTGGCTAGCGCTCCAACACATTGTACGTGATAGGCTAAGGACATCTCTAAGCGGTTTACCAATCACAACAGAGCCAGCCAACCAATCAGAAGCACCTGTAGATTTAATATTGTTTCTCTCCAGGCGAGTCAAGTTAAACCTTCTCATTAATGTCTTCCTGCTCCTCTTACAGTCTTCAGGTGTACAGGGTGAAAAGCTGAATAGATTGTTCAAGGAGGAAGCCCTTCAGATCACGCCAGAAGCGAATGTGTCTGAGGAGAGATGGGGAGGACATTTGGATGGTCAGTGTTTTCATATTCCAAAGAGAAATGTTACCCCTAAATAGAAAATATACTTTTTTTTCTTGTGCCTTTTATCACTCAAACTGTTTTGATGTGAGCTTCAGAGATTTAGCCCAAAAATATATTTCATAAACTAAATTTCATACACAGTAATGAATTATTTGAGATATTCCACAGACTTTGTAGTCAGCAGTTTCATCTAGGAACTATTTTCTTTATACCGTATCACTATGCAGGTGGAAGCGTGCATATACTCATGAACAAGAGGCTTTTTTACACATGAAGGTTAAACCATTAACTGCATCCTCCTTGGCCAAGTGGCATCTAGTTCTATTCTATTTAAGAGAAGGAAGACCTTTCTTAGGTTGTTATTCCATCTACATTATATGACATCCAATTACATTTAGCTGACCTTTTTTTATCCAGAGCAACATGCAATGAGTGCATTAAACCATGAAAAAACAAACTCAGAAAAACAAATATCATGCAGGTGCATTAGCTACTAATTAGCCAAAAGCATGGTAAGTTCTACTGCATTACAGTAGCTTCTAATAAGCAAAGTGCTACCTACAGAGGTGAGTTTTTTTTAATTAGTATTATTAATCTAGATTGATAAATAGAAGAACAAAATGTATACAAGTGAAGCACATATTTCAGATTTTTTGGGAGATCTGTCCCTGTATTTTCAATCACCTAACATAAGTATATAGTCATTTCTACAGTACTAGTTTATAGGAAAACTTTACAAGATATGTATTATTATTTATCTTTATTGACTAGATAGATACTACTAGAAATATGTATTTGTGATGTTTGGGTGATATGTCCATAATTTTTAATGCATCACTATACAGCTATTTGTTACAGTTTTTAGTTGGAGTTTCTTCTTTGTAACAACTTATCCCTAATTGTTGGAAATCCTCTCCTCCTATCAGAGGGACCAGGTCTGCCAGGGCCCAGTAAGCGCTTCAGTGTCCAGAAAACCCCAAAGTGCCACATTAGCTGGGAAACTGGCTACGACCAGAGTCCAGAATCAGGCCAACACAGATGCCCAGGCGACCCATCTGAACCGGTTTTACTGAACAGGTATGGCATGGAAGATTATGGTGGCTTTGACAAGACCGGCTATGGAGACTCCAATATGATTGACATGGGTAACCTGGACGGGTTTCAAGGGTCGCCATCGCAGTTGGGTGAGGATTCGAGTTACATGGGGCACTACGAGGGGGATGTGGAAGCACCAAAAGGAGCCGAGCATCACGTTTACCAAGCGGGTGCCGTGCGAAACAGAAGGGGCGCGGTCGGTTTAACGGCAGGGTCTCCCTCAAGGACAAACATTGATGTAGGTGGAGAGCTCAGCTGTTTATTGATTAATGAGGAGGGGTATCTGCAAGACCAAAGCATTTTATTCCCAGAACATGTTACTGGTGATCAAGTAGGCAGGTTGAATTTCAGGGGTCAGGGACTTCGCGCTGAACCTTCTTCAGAGGATATATATGCGCCGTCATACAGTGATACCTTAAACCTGGGAGAGAAGCTTCAGCACCAGGCGGGAGTGAGAGGGGGGAGGAGGCATGCTTGTAACCTTTGCTCCATGACCTTCCATGATTCGACCTTACTAAAGGCCCACAAACAAACGCACAAAGGCCCCTCACAAGCGCCGCCATATTCCTGCACACAGTGCGGAAAGACCTTCTCGCAAGCTTGCAACCTCAAAGTCCACCAGAGGATTCACTCGGGGCAGGGGCTCCATCTCTGTAGCCACTGCGGGAAAGGTTTCCCGTCTTTCGCGGACCTAAAGACGCACAAGTGCAGCCAAACGGGGGACAAACCTTACAGCTGCACCGTGTGTGGGAACAAGTTCAGCCGCCTCTGGAATCTGAAACTGCACCGAAGGATTCACACACAGGAGAAACCACATCGGTGCACCATGTGCGATAAGAGCTTCACGCGGGCGGACATATTGAAGGTTCATCAGCGCACACACACGGGGGAACGGCCATACTGCTGCACTGTGTGCGGCCTCAGCTTCAAACGCTTGGACCATCTGAAGTCACATCAACGGAAACATGCGACAGATCATTAAATCAAGGGACATTTGGAGAGACTGTTAAAAATGACAATATTGTTTATTTTATAAGGACATTTAAAAATCATTGCTTTCATTTATGAATCATGGATGTTTTTTTTCTTCTCTTCATTGTCAAATGCTTTGTTGTTTTTCTATTCAAACTCATTTTGGTCGTGTTTAAAATATAAGACACTGATAAAATACCTCTTATGTGTACCCATTTATTGCTGGATATGTTGTTCCAGACAGAAAAAAACTACTTTCATTTTCATAATCATTGTTATTACATTACAGAATTAAAATAAAACCAAAGAATTGTGTTATTTTTTCCCCCAAAAAATTGGCTTTTTATGTTTCACTCAATGAACTTACTTGAAAGTATTAATTGTTTTTTGGAAAAAACAATAGGACAATTACATTTTAGGTAATAACCCTGCTACTTCTTATTCAATTGCCTTTATTACAGAATTCCTTAAAGTCTTACAAATAAATAAAAAATGTTAAGACAGATGTAATGCCTGAAGCTTTAATTCTAATCTATAAACCTATAATGCTGACTATGCAGATGAGGATTGTAGGAACAAACACACATTAAGGTAGCATGATCAAGATTTAAGAAGTCAGATAAATAGTTGCAGGGTTCTTAAATAAATGATTTCTCTAGATTGAATTTAAGTGGTATCTTTTTTTCAGTAGAAAAAAGCTTGACCCTTTTGCTAGAAGAAGGATGTAAGGTGTTTAAGAGGAAGGAAAGCAATTTCACAGAAGTCAGAGATTGGTCTAAATGAGTTTGTATTTGTGGCTCTTTTCTGAGAGAAACTATTTTATTGTATACATCAAACCCCTTTTCCTGAAAGGGGAAAATAAAAGGAAACAATATTGTGTTTGGAAACATACTTAGATTCTAGTTGGTAATGTTGATTAACCAATTAACTTAAAAATACTCATGGATGTTGAAAAATGTTAATCAGAACCACATGTGAGTGTGATGCCTCAAAGTGAAAGGAATTCTGAACCTCTATAGATTAAATCCAATATTTATCAAGTTTTGTCTGTTTTTTCTATTATATGTTTGTCAAATTCATCCCAGTCAACACGTTGTGACTCAAAATATAGGGTATGCTATTGGGCCCAGCATACTGAAAAAATACATCTTTAAAAATACAAATGTAACCAAGTGGATAATAAAGAGAGTAAACATTTACACTTTTTTTGGCAGCCTTATATCGTTATGAAGAACCCTATCAAATAATTTTAGCAAGACAGAAGTTGTTCTGATTAGAAGTTTTCATTTCATGACACAGATAAGTCACTCAATGTCAGCAATATTGTCAATGCAATATTCAGGAATTATTAAAAACTAATGTTTTGGGCGATACATTTTAACCCATTACAGTTATCAAAATGTGGTAAGAAATGTCAATATTAAGAAAAGTATAGATTCATTACATTGCAGCACTCATCATTTATTTAGTATAAAGTCAAAACACTTCTTCAAGTTACATTGACTGCCTTGCGCAGCCTATGGGTTTCCCTTTTATTAAAACGCGTTTTGTTATTCACTCAAAGGCCACCGTACTAAGTCTTGCGTAACGTCACGAGCAAAAACAAGACCCATCAGTGATCGATGAAAAGCTAATCCCGTTTAACGTTTAGTACACATTAATCTGCTACATTTAAGACCCAAGGTTTAGCTCGACTATGGTTTATATAATAAGTAGTTGTGTTACGTTACCTTATGTTGACAGTGTGACGCCGCTAAGGTTTATAAGCATACAAATGCTACCGTTAAGCTAAGGAGTCACATTAGCTGGCTAGCCAGGTGACAATATGAATTGTTATGAAGGTATTTCGCGTCAGTAAACAGTTTATTGGTCATCGTTAATTCCAATTTGTAACCCCCGTAAATGAATGTATATCATTGTATTGCTCCTTGAAGATAATTAGAACAACATCAAGTGGATGTATGACAACTGGTTTACAACGTAAACAACCTGTTGTAGCCATTTTCAAGAATAACAATTCAATTGGGTCTTTACTCCTTCGCTCTAATTATTATTTTAATAAAACACTGGACCCTGAAAGCCTACACCATGTCGGACCTGGACACCCTCATTGTAACTTTCCAGACCCAGCTCTCGGATGTGATGGAGACCGTGGTGAAGACAGCCATGTTTGAGGTCACCAGACTGGTAGAAGACGGCTTCTTGGAGGAGATGCAGCGCAGGAACCAGGAGGTGGAGGCCCTGAGGATGGAGCTGCAATGGGCTGAGAGGAAAATAAGGGACCAAGGAGGGAACACTGGGAAGTGTGTCGACTGTGCGAAGGATGCTGTGAAACTGTGCAGTGACACAGCAGAAGAAATGCCCAAAGAACAACAGGATGGTAAGAACAGACAATCAGTAAAGGAGGAAGTATTCAGATCCTAGTTAAAGTACTAATACCAAACTTCATAAATGAACTGGTAAAAGCAAAATCCCTGCATTGAAGATGTTATTTAAATAAAAGTACAAGGTGACAATCAGGGAAATGTACCGACATATCAAAAGTACAATTACACAATGCAAAAACAGTCCTCTGTGACAGTTGTACTTTTATATACTGTATCATTACATTACCATCATACATTAACTTTAAAATAAAAACAGGATGTTGTAGTTGGTTGAAGTGTATCCTATTTTCAACAATTGTGTATCTGACTGCAACTAATAATTATTATTGCTCTACTGATTATTTTCTCCATTTATTAATTTATTGTTTTTTTGTAAAAATTCTAAGATGGCGAGAAATGTTATCACAATTACCAAAGTGACAACTCAAATTAATCTAAAATACAGAAAAATATATATTTCAAGGAATTAAAGTCCAATATGGTTGACCCAACCGATTATCAAATATTAGTTATCTAACTTTCTGTCAATCTACAACTGGTTTTATGCTTTCGTGTTCAGTTTAATTTGTAACCTAATGTCATAGTTTTAACATTTAAATAATGATTAATGTCTGACATACCTTAACATGTCAGATTACTGTAAGGGAGTGGCATTACAAAGATGTCATGAGATGAACATACTTGTACTTGTAAAGTACAAGTACCTGAAGTTCTTTCAGCAAAGTACTTTAGTAAATATAGGTATTTACATTCCACCTCTGCAAAAGACATACTCATTATGTCGTCATAATTCAGTTCTTCATTTCTTCAGAGGCTTTGGAGGGCTGTGGTGTAAAAGAAGAAGAAGGTGACTCTGGGGAGAGTTGGACAATATGCAGCACACAGGAAGTCCTACCAGAGTCAACACAGGAAGCAGACCCTCGTGCTGCTACCCTCAGCCCTGAGAGGAGATCGACGGTGGGTCACATTACTTTTTATTTGAAACTGCACAGATAATTAAAAAAGCAAACATTCATAAGCTTCTCAACTGATTCAGAGGTTTTTGAAACTAGAGATAGGCAGTATGAATTGAAGGAGAATAGGTATGTTTAAAACACAACGGTAAGGACATTTAATAATATATGTCTATCTGGCAAAGGGGGTAAGATAGATAGATAGATAGATGGATAGATAGATAGATCGATAGATGGATAGATAGATGGATAGATGGATAGATAGATAGATGGATAGATAGATAGATAGACAGACAGACGGATAGATAGATAGATAGATAGATAGGTCGATAGGTAAGTACGTACTTTATTGATCCCAATTTGGGACATGTTTGTGTTGCAGCAGCATAAAAATCAAGGCACAAGAAATAAACAGTCCAAAATATGTCTGAAATAAAATAGCATTAAAAAAAAAATGGATGTGGAAAATATACATGTGGAAATACAAATTTCCAGTAACAAATATAATGCAGGATATTATTGTGCAATAAATTGATTATTCAATATTGAATTGAATATAAAAGTGTACAATGGGAGTTTAAGTCCAGTTAATAAGAGAAGCTATGGAGCAGAGAGTTCTCTACCAGCCAGAGGTGATTTGTTATAGAGAGTTATTGCAGTGGGCAGGAATGTTTTCCTGTTTTTTTCCCTATCTATCCTGTAACTTGTGGAATAGGTATTGTGGCAATGAATATAGAAAGTGTAGTTTACCTTTATATAATTATAATTTTGGATGAAACATTTTGAACTCTGTTATGATGTGGCAAAAGGGTACGTCAATTAAGCTTCAGCCAAGGGTTGCACAATTAATCAAAATTGAATCAAAAGTGCAGTATGGGTTGGTCCAACATACGAATTGCAGAAAGCGCAATATTAGAAAACTATGTGGAGATATAATTCTGAATTAAGGATTGTGGCGCTGCTTATATGTGCCGGTCTACAGATCGTTCACTACGGACTTAATACAATATTTTTCTTTTAAAAAAAATCCTATTGCAATTCCAGTCAAAATAATTTGGAATAGTTATTTTATCCCAAATCATGCCGCCCTAATATTTTTTTAGTTTTTCTTTAAGATTAATGCTTTTTTTAAACTTGTTTTTATGTACATCATTTTGGAGAAAATTCCAAAATGGAACATTACGAATTATAATTACTAGAACTACTTGGGACCCAGCGAAACAAATCTAAATCTCATTGTGTTATGTGTTCTCTGTGCTGTTTAGACAACAGGAGAAGAAGACCGGTTGCCAATGGTGGATGTGAAGGAAGAAGAAGTGAATAACCACTCCAATTCTTCTGTTCATTGGAGTGATTCCCTTTATGGTAAATTCATATTGTGCTCACCTAGGTTCATTGTTTACTTTGCATATTAATAGGATAGTTCCCCCCAAAATCAGAAATATATATTTTCCCTCTTAATCTGTTGGGCTATTTATTAATCTAGATTGTTTTGGTGTGAATTGACTGATGTTCAACTATACCAATAGACTATACCCGCTAAACATTTGAACACAGAAGAAAACGAAAAAGTACTACTCACTGATTAGAGGCTTGTGCACATGATTTCTGGGAATAAACATTACTGTTGTTTTTTTTAAATGATTTTCTTTTTGCCGCTATAAGCACCATAAGCACACTCTTTAACTCACACAGAAACAAAATACACACAGGAGTAGGAGTAGCAGCTTGGAAGCTAACCAAAGTCACAAACTAACTAGAAAATGTGATGGCTGTAGACCAGGGACATCTGTGTTGTGCAAGGTAAAATTACTGTTTGTGAAAGACCGGGTTGCTGGATGGCAAAGTCAAGCTGTGAAATATTCGTAATAACGCATAAACTTAAACCAATATTATAATTTTTTTATTTTAAGCTGATTTAAATCAAACTATACAACTCAACCTAAAATATCCCAAATAATGTTTTAATATATCCTGTTTTTTTAGGTGAAGAAGGACCTCAATCACACAGCTCTACTGAGAAGGCACAACCAAAACACACTCAAGAAAACACTGAGGAATTATTTAGGAATGTTATTAAGCAAGACTCACAAATCTCTTTTTCAGCATTAGAGGAAGAAGCTCACGTGTCTACGGATCCATCTTTAGAGGTGGACGATGGTTGGGCGGTCATAACACCTGAACTGATGCCGAATCACAGACTTTCAACAGAAATTGACTGTGATTTGTCTAAAATGAGTAGTCCCATTGTTACTGTGGATGTTGTGGTTACCCCAGAAAGAGTTCACATGTTATCCTCACGGTCCCCAAAGGCAGCACTGCAAAACAGTGATGCCTCATGTGGGACCATCAAGCAAGAGGTTGTTGATTCTGACGGCTACGTGGAAAGTGAGCCTAAAGGAAAGAAAAAGTCTAGGATGACGTCTTTCTCGTGTTTAGTAAAACGGCACAGAGTGAGCTTGGAAGCACTCAGGCAGAATCACATTTCCCACAAAGGCACAGGTCTCAAAATGCATGGCGCCCTACAGCACTTCCACAGACCCACGAAAAAGCCGGCTCATGCCAACAGCTATGGCTCCACCCTGTCTGTAGCTCACGTTGGAAACCCCCTCAACAGAACTCCCTCTACGTCTAAATCTGCTCCGTCTCCATTTCCACAACTGTCATTGCAGAGAGGTCAACAGGCACAAAACCGAACCGCTGCCCCATGGGTCAGCATCAAAACAGATCCTTCCGAAAACTCCCATCACGCAAACCCTTTACCCCACCCAGACTCCGGACCGAGGCACCTCCTGCGCTGCGGTCAGTGCGGGAGGTGCTTCCCCCACCCCAGCAACCTGAAGGCCCACCTACAGACGCACACGGGGGAGCGGCCTTTCTGCTGCGCCCTGTGCGGACGCAGCTTCACCAAGCTGAGCAACCTCAAGGCCCACCGGAGGGTCCACACCGGGGAGAGACCGTACTGCTGCATGGCCTGCGGGAAACGCTTCACGCAGAATTGTAACCTGAAACGCCACCAGAGGATCCACCTGGATGTATGATGGACAGTTGAAACTAAAATGGACACGATGTTGCGATGGGCAGCTGAAACCGTGTCAAGTTTTGGGCATGTTTTTTCATTTGTGGTGAAACATATTTGAAACCTAAGCAAGAACAATACATGATTTTCCAATCGGCTTTTTTTAGGGATGCACCAATTTCATTTTTCCCAGCCGATGACAATTCCAGGTTTTAGAGTAACAACTTGGCTGATAACAATGTTCAGAATGAATCGGATATTCAGAGTGAAGATTTGACCATTGCTGATATTTAAGATAACAATTTTCAGAATAAAGATTCGGCCATTGCTGATATAATCGATAACAATTTGGCCGATGCTGATGTTCAGAATAAAGATTTGGTTCATACCAAGATTTAGAAAGACGATTTGGCCCATACCAAGGTTTAGAATAAAGATTTGGCTGTTACTGATGGGTTAGGGTTTTTTAAATGTTTCTATTTATTCCCCTGCTGTGGCTTGAAAATAAAAAAATTTAAATCATAAAATAATATATAATCAGTCCTTCATCACACTAACTTTGCAACACAAATTCCTTAAAATATATATTTTTAAAGCCTTTTTAACCTGCTATACAAACATGTCATTTTTAAAGATTTAAGAAATGACAGGTTGCGTATCCTTCATAATCTCTCAGTGTTGTAGTCAAGTCACCAATTCACGAGTCCAAGTCACTCTTGAGTCACCACTCTTCGAGTCCGAGTCACCAAGGGAGAGTCGTAGTCGAGTCCGAGTCCAAGTCCGAGTCACCCAAGGAGTGTCCGAGTCGAGTCCGAGTCCGAGTCATCATTACCTGTGTTCGAGTCTGAGTCACCCAAGGAGTGTCCGAGTCATCATTACCTGTGTTCGAGTCCGAGTCCAAGTCCGAGTCACCTAAGAAGAGTCCAAGTCAAGTCCGAGTCACAAGTCTTCATGTATTAATCTTCGTGGATATATGTGTTGAAATGTAGCTGCTCCTCTACATTGCTTTTATCCTGTCATGTTATACTAATCTGTCTGTTGAACTGCTGTGAAGCGAGTTTGGCTACAATTCTTGTAATAGGTGCTATACTGTACAAATATAAAGCTTATTACTATTATTAATATTATTATTATTGTATATAAATAAACTATATTTAAAATGAGTTACCTTTTAGAGAAGTGATTATATTTGTATGCCAATATTTTCCTATGGTAAAGTTTTCGTTTTGCACTTTTATTTTGATAGTAATAAGATCGGGACTCTTATTTTGAAGGAACTTTTACCGGTTAAATCGCTTTACTGATAAAGATTTAGCCCCAGAAAGCACATGGCTACTTAGCATGGAAAATGACTCATTCTGCATGTTAAGTAGCCATGTGCTTTCGTGTTATCGGCTGAATCTTTATTTATTGATTAGATCACGTTACTCTGATGATAGTGTTCAAGACAGCCTATGTCTGAACTCGATCCTTAGAGTAATGTGTTACAGAGCCTTCTCTTCGATATTGTTTCCACATAACGAGCATTTTGCGCTGCTCTTTTCCAATGTGGAAGCAGAATGTGTGAAAGCATACAGTACGATGCGGGGTGTGTCTCTAGACATCTTTAGACTGGAATAGCGGGGCCCAGTACTGAACTCGCCTCGCAGGTGCACACGCCAGGATAGAGGACATCAGACTCCAGAGAAAATTTGCTCGAGTCCAAGTCGGAGCATCAATGTACAAGTCGAGTCTGAGTCATCGTGGGGGGGGGAATTCACGAGTCTGAGTCCAAGTCAGTGTACGCGATAATTCACGAGTCCAAGCCCAAGTCATCGTGCGGGAGAATTCACGAGTCCAAGTCCGAGTCCAAGTCCGAGTCGCGTCACGAGCCCCGAAAATTGGCACTCGAGTCTGAGTCCAGGACTCGAGTACTCCATCCCTGTAATCTCTTATTACCCATATTCTTTCACTGAAAAGATATGTTCATTGTTAAAACCGAGCTGAAATGCTAGGAATGCTTAGCATAATCTTTCAATCATAAAAAAAAATTTGAGAGCGAAAGTGGATGTAACCCTTGTGCTTGTCATGTGTCCTGTGCATTTCATAAAGGTTCCTCTACTACTTGTTGTTGTGTTAGTAAAGGATCAGAAGCAGTGTTTTGTGTCATGCTCACATATAGGTCAATTGTCAATAAATACTTATTTATTCTGTGAATACTGTTATTCTTCCATTATGTTAATATCTGACCATGGGTCAGGGCCTGTAAAATATATTGGTCTTAATCATCCCGATAATTTAATGCTGATTTTTAAAAGTAATATGTACCCCTTCCCAAGGGGCCCTATTGTGCTTTTTTGGGTTATCCCTTTCCTGTAGTGTTATATAGGTTTTTGTGCATTTAAAAGGTCTGCCGAGGCGTACATCCTAAAGTTTGTCGTCCCCCCCTGCCTGAAACGCCTCCATTGGACACCTTTGTTTACTTCCGTAATATAGTGACATCACTACATAACAATCAGCCTTCTATTGACTAGTGTTCCAACACATTGATGGCTAAGGGGCGGTACATCTCTATCACAACAGAGCAGGCCAGCTAACCAATCAGAGCAGACTGGGCTCTGGTTTCAAACAGAGGGAGGCATGAGACAAATAAATCACATTTTGAACATTAAAGCATGTAAACATGTCACAGTAGAGGCACACAATACAAATATTTACTTTGCTTCAAACTGGTATGTGATTTGCTTTGCCTAAAATTGCTGTTAACCTTCTGAAGATCTGACAGAACTGACATTTTTCACAAGAGATGACACAATTAATACTCACACTATAAAAATATGTGTTATTTACCACTTGGTGTCAGCCTTTCACCTAACTGCAAATATCAGCAGATTTGTCAAATGATAAGGCCCAATGTCTGGATGCTACTGCATTATTGAAACAGAGAACTCTTATTCACATTTGTACATACTTATTCCATTAGAGTAACCATTTATGGTTAAAAAACACACTGTCCATCGTGTGTGTGTGTGTGTGTGTGTGTGTATATATATATATCACATGTTCAGGATTAAGCTTGATGTGTTGTATCTGTAGCTAGAGTCACAGCAGCACTGTGCAGGTGGTACAACCGATAACATTTTAATCTTCTTTTCAAGGTGAGGAAAATAGCTGGCAGAGGCTAAACTCTCTCTGTGTGTGTGTGTGTGTGTGTGTGTGTGTGTGTGTGTGTGTGTGTGTGTGTGTGTGTGTTTTCTTGATGGAGAGAAACTGTGGATTAAAGCAGCGCTTGTGCTCTAGATGGTGTCTTTTGTTTTTAATGTTTTAACTCAATAACAAGAGAAGTTATTTAAAAGAACAATTGAGAAATAACTACTTAACTGAATCTGCAGTGAGCTTAAAGGTGGGGTAGGTCATTTTGGAGAAAACAGCTCAAGTGCGCTAGAATTTTAAAATACACAACCGGAAAAAATCTGCCACTTCCTTACAGAGCCCCTCCTCCAACACACACGAATGCGCACATGACCAATGAGGGCACAAGATAAATGTGTGCACAGATGGAAGGCTGACAGGCAGGTAGGCCATCCAGTTATTTTAGCCAGGTCGGCTAAAATGATTGGTCGTGCTTTTTACAGTACTACGGCTTCCGCAGATGGATTTTTTTAATGGATTTTTTGTCAAAGCATTTAATACATTCATTGCTATCGGGATGTTAAGAGCATTCAATGGAATATAACAAAAAGTGTATCTCGAGCCGGTTTCTCAAACATACCTACCCCACCTTTAATACATCTGTTTTGTGTGAAAAGCGAGGGGAGGGGGGGTTGTTCTGAAAGCAGTTGTATTCAGTTATAATCATGGATATGGGTGAGTGCACAGTATATAAACACCTTCCTCTATTCTAGCTAATAACCGCCCTGTGTGAGCCTGTTTCAAAGGCATGTGTTACGCTCTCCACGAGCTACAGGATTTGAACTCACAATGCAGAAACACCAGGAGGCGGAGGCAGAATATATGTGGTAAAAATATATAGTTTATTAAACCACAAAAGCCTTCAAGCAACAGATAGAGGATTGATGTCCACGTATATATCCTGGGTGTACACCAGCGGAGGTGTGGAGGCACACGGAGGTATGCTGGCGTGAAGAGCCGAGGAATCCGGACAGGCGAGGGTTAACAGGCTGAGCAGGTGTGCGTGGACGCAACACTAGGGCCACCAGGGTGGGTGGAGGGGGTCAGGAGGACGGGACTGAACTGACAGCCCAGGGGCACGGCTGAGGACCAGGAAGGGATCTCGGGCGGACGGCCCGGGGGCAAGGCAGAGTCCAAGGGTGAGGTCTCGGGCGGACGACCCGGGGGCAAGGCAGAGTCCATAGAGGGGCGAAGGCCACCGCGGGTCACCGGGGGCCGGGTTCGAGGGTGAAGACCGCGGCTCTCAGGAGGCCGGGCTCGAGGGTGAAGAACGCGGTTCTCAGGGGGCCGGGCTCGAGGGCGAAGACCAGACAGCTCCAGAGACCGAGCAGAGCCCGGTGTCGGCCTAACAGGAACCGGAGCCGGTGGGAAAGGCCTCGGGAGGATTCCCCACGGAAGAGGACGTGGAGCCGGCAGGACCCTCGGCAGGACAGGTGATGGCGGGGCCTCCAACGGAACAGGACCCGGAGTTGGCAGGACCCTCGGCAGGACAGGTGATGGCGGGGCCTCCAACGGAACATGACCCGGAGTTGGCAGGACCCTCGGCAGGACAGGTGATAGCGGAACCTCCAACGGAACAGGACCCGGAGTTGGCAGGACCCCTGGCGAAACAGATGATGGCGGGGCCTCCAACGGAACAGGACCCGGAGTTGTTAGGACCCTCAGCAGAGGAGCAGTCCGCTTTTTTTTTCTTCTTTCGGGCACAACCTCACTCATCATACATTGTTTTAAATGACACTCACTCTTCGCCATAAATAACACAGCTTTTCCATAGGGTCAAATTACTGTAGGTCTCTGTACTGTAGGTCTCACTATGTATGCGCTCAACTTTATTACTACGCGGTGGCGGTGTATAGCCGAATCACAGCCCCACCCTTGAGCAACCACACAATGAGTGCTCAGTGCCCAGGGGCCCCTGGAGGTACTAATCCGGCCTTGCTATTGATCATCTTGAGTATCCAGTACATGATTTCTGGAAAGAGACATTGCTGTTGAGTTTTTCAATCCTTTTTTTCTTTTTCAGTCGGCCACCAGAACAATCTAGATTGATAAACAGCACTACATGTAAGACGACAACTATCCCTTTAAGGTCATGTGACTTCTTTAGTTGTTCCTCTCATTGGGGAACCGTGATGTAATGTTTTCTTCTGAAGATGTTTAATTACTTTAAGAAAAAGACAACAGCCCTCAAAATGCTTTAATTTCCCATCCTTCCTCTGCTCCTGAGCCTCTTCATTTGGTCACATTTCCTGTTCTTTGTACAGACTCTCTTTCTGGCCCTTCAGTGAATCATAAGCCACTGTATACTATGGGGAAAAGAAGACTGTGGTTCCTTTTGGCTTCTCCTTTGGTAATGTTGAAACTGCACTTCCAGCTAAGCTGCTGTTCAATGGGATCTTGTCTGAGAAAAGAAGTGAAAAAAGGGCAAAGAGAGTAAATGGATCGAGACAGTAAATGAACACTAAAAGATGCTTTGGTGGGGACTTAAGGTTATATCAGCAGGAAGCATGACTTTTATTATAGTCTAATTTTAAACCCCAACAGGCTTCCTTATACTGCGCATAAAATGAACTCTGAAGTTATTCATGGTTTCTTTCAAACCTGCCTTAACTTGCAATACCATCCTTAACATATCCAACAAAGAAATCAGAAACAGATTTATCACCAAGTAGATTTTCACATAGAAGGAATGTTTCGTACACGATTATCGCTAATCAATTAAACACATTTGCGTTAGCCTTACAGTTATGATCTTCTGTTTTTACATCCTGTCTTTGTGTGTGTTCCCACCTCTTTGTATTGCCTGTCCTTGCCTTACTAGTTCCACCTGTGCTGTTTCCCATCAGCCCTGCCACCACCTGCCTTCCTGTACACCTGCTCTTTATATGCTGGTAAGTCCTACTTTTTGTTTAGTCTTTGGGGAATTCTTGTTTGTCGTACATCTGGAAATTCTGTTCTGTTTCGCCATTTTTGCAATGCCTTGCATACATCGATTAACTAAACATTGGACTTTCCTATTTTTGACCAACAATCAATATTTCCTTTGTAAAAACATGACCACAATGTTCACTAACCTTAACAACTCTTGCAAATTGCAAGCACAACGACAAAGGTCCCCTACCTTTAACAACGTATTTGAATCCAAACAACGTTTCACTTCCCTTGACAAAGTACATATTTTAACCCTACTTTGATTTTTCCCTCAACCAGCCACGTAACGTTGTGGATTAAAAGGAAAAAAGATTTTGGAGGTCACAAATGAATGTCCTCATGCCAATAGCGACTTTCGATCAGAAAATGCTTTTATGTGGTTCCAGCCTGGTGTTCTAAAAATGATGTTCCCATTCTCCGTTTTCAAGGGAACTGATTTTATTCTATATCAGTATTGTTTGTATCAGACACACAATTATAATCAAAGTCCGTGAGAGACCCTATGTCAGGGGTGTCAAACTCAAATACACAGTGGGCCAAAATAAAAAAATCAGTACTAGACGAGGGCCGGACTGGTTCAATGTTTATTGCAAAACTTATTGAAATGAACTTATTGCACATATTAAACCTGGAACTAACAAAACTTAAATAATTGCATATAAAAACAAAGTCATTTCTTATGATCACATTTTTCCACAGGCTAACAACAGCTTCAAAAAAACGATTTCCCTCAAAGAAAAAAACAAACATGCCCTGTTGTCACAAGAAAAAAAGTGCTAAAGGAAACATCCATTTAAACTCAGTTTGCGGCTCTGTGGTGCAAGTTCAAGCCAGATACTTGGCATCCCATCTTGGGTGCAAGTTCATCAATGTTTGGGGTCAGGCTCTGAGCTGAGGAAATCCTCAGGATTGAGTGAAGGTGTGTGCGCAATATACCGGCGGGCCAGATCTAATAGTAATTTGAAATTATCCAGCGGGCCGAAATTAAATCCACCAAGGGCCTGATTTGGCCCCCGGGCCTTGAGTTTGATATATGTGCCCTATTTGTAGGAGGTTGGGATGGGTGATTGGATGGATGTGTCAAACAAACAGGAGACCCTTGATAACGCCCTGTGGGAAATCAGAAGTCAATAAGGACTTTTCTATACTTAGGATTTGTCAAAAAGTGAGGTTGTCGAGTTTATGTTTAGTTTATTGTACAAATAAACCATGTGTTTGAAGCTGCAACCGTAATCCTGAAAATTATGAGAATGGAGTTTAATTTTATGTGAGTGTATTATTGTAAGAGATAGGGTTTTAGGTAAGAGATGTCAAGGACAAACATTAGATTGTGCCATTCATTTAGAGGACTAAATAAGCATTGAAAGAGCCCTAAAAACACAATAATTCGCAAAACTGTTGAATATGGTAAAAAAACAAAACTTTATTTTTGTTGTCATAATATGTTGTTTTTATGTATAACCCTCACAAATACAAGCCATGAAATTATATTTAAAAAAAATCTTTACCTTCCTTCTGAAAAATAACCCAACATCAAATAATTTGTGGACCGCCATATGCCCTAAATGCAGTACTTATTAAGTCCCCCCACGCCCAAGAAGCTCCACTGTGTTCCTTTAAAATCATAACTTGCTTTGGCTTTGCCTTCAGAACTCCCACTGTTTTTTAATATGTTTAAAATTGTAACGTGTGCAGCTCAGCACCGTCGGGTGGTTTTCATCCACTGCTTTCATTACTGAGGCCGTAAACGTCTCCCTGAGCTGGGAGAGACAATGGAACATGAGGGAAAAAAGCAGGCAGGAAGGAAAGCAGACAGAAGGTGTCAAAGGATAATGTCATTTTGCATAAGAAAACAAAGAATTACAGTTTCTAGATAATTAACATTTAAAATGTTCTACATCCCGAGGAATTGTCACCCCTTTACATCCTGTTTTTTGTATTTTTTATTTGCAGGGCAATTCATATTATCAGCTGTGCATGACTGGATTTGGAAAACAATGTTCTCTTCCTACTTGTATTCTAAGAAATGTCTTCCTTTCTCTCCGGTGCTAAATCTTTCCAATATTAAATTCAGTGCTTAACAGGCTACAGAGTGCGCTGTGGGAGATTTATGCCAAATGTTGCGAGGCTAGTGTGCTTTATTCATAACACCTTCACATTTCATAAAAGCAGCTTAGGCAGAAGAAATGTAACTTTGATGTGTTCTTCATTCTAACTTGTATTCCCATTTGTTGTAAGTCCACTAAATCCATTAAGAGAGCCCCGGCTTAAGTCCTTGTGCTTCACCTCCTCTTTATTGTGTTTGAAAAAATAAGTGCAGCTGCTGAATGAAATCGGCACTACTTTAACTGACTGCATATTCAAAAACATTCAGACAATACCTCACTTAGCCTTTATTCTTTATGGAACTTGTCATGGATATCTTAGCGAAGAGGTGGATTTGCAGGTACAATGTCGTGTTTTAGATTGGTCAGTTTGATGTAAAATGAAAACCATTTGATTACATTTGTTATGATAAGAGATATTGCCAAAAACATTTTTCTGATTGGTCAAAAGTCTGGAAATCTGGCATAGGATACTTTGTGGCAAGTATTTAAAAGTGCACATTTGAATGGTTTGATCACATGAGAAATCCCAATATTTAACAATATGCAGGGATTTTATGGATAAAAAAAAAAGTGTTAGTAATGTGGTAATATAAATATGTGTTTTCTTTCTTCTTTCAATTTCTGCTTGTATTTATCACAATTTACACATTTGTCTCAGGGGGCTTTACAGTTTTACAGTACACGACACCCTCTGTTCTTAGACATAACATTTAACATTTACAACAAAGACAATCCAAATTCAAATACAATTATAAGGTGAATGTATATTAAAAGACACAACAAAATATGGATCCAGGTGGATGTCAACGATCTTCCAGGTGCCACCAAAATAAATAAACAATAAGACAAACAAGTTTGACATATGTGGTCTAGAGATGACCCCAGGTTCTCAAGGTCTTAAACTCTTATTAGCAAAGAGGTCAACTGCACAATTCAATTGTAGCTAAAGTATTTCATTATTTTATGAATGCTGCTGAATAGGTTTCAAATGTAAACTCTCAGCTGCTAACATTTAGGGGCATTCAAGAGAACTCCTGGTGGTAAGATATATATGAATTGTGAATACGTTCCCTTGACACAAAATATGCACTCTTCTTCTTATACTCAGTGCACTATTACTACTTACAGGATTGATAGAGGCCACTTGACACAGGGAGTTGTATAAGAATTATAGTTGTGTGTGTGTTAGTGTCTTTGAAGAGAAAAAATAAGAGGTAAAGAAAAAGTACAAAAGTCAAGCATACTGTACCAGATTCACCATTGTCAGTGGACCGCCATGCACATATTTTGTGTGTGTGTGCGTGTAATAATAGCTGTGCTGGACTCTTTCACCTGCCAGTCTCACAGTTTGACGCTTGTTTGTCCTTCAAGTCTGGCACAAGCTTCTGAAATCACATAATCTGTCTTGCTGTGTGTGCAAGTGCCCCTACCGTGGTCAGGCAAAGTAACAGAAACAATCTACTTTTTCACCATAAAAAGAAAAATCTGCTCCCATAATGACTATATATTATACCACTAATTTAAAGTGCCTTAAATGTCAGATTTTGTTATACACTTGTCCCTAAAGTAGCGTTTGGTATGGACCAGAGGAGCACAAGGTCAGGACAGATCCTTGTTAACAAGACTTGTGAAACGATCAGAAGGCATGAAGTGTTTTTCGTAACAAATCTGATGTCATTTTATCCTGCGATATGTTATGATGAAGTAAAGTCACATTGATGTTAGCTTGAAGACCTACCTTTGACAGTTTTTACACAGACCAAATGGAGCCCTTATTTTGTGCCACACAATAGCTATTAATATTGTAAGACCGTTATAATGTTCAGTTCAGTATTACAAATTACAAAACACATTTGCCAGTAATCCAGTTAGAATATAGAATAGACTATATCTTTATTGTCATCATACAAAGTACAACAAAATGTATTTGGCAACTCTCACTGCAGTAAAAAATAGACACAATAAATAAATAAGAGTGGTAAAAGCAGAGGTAGTAGCGATGACAGTATGGCAAGCCATTTGAGTATTTATTCAATTTGAGGCATGTTGGAACAGCAGCTTGTTGTAGTGAGAGGTTGAATATATCAGTAAGCACCCCTGGGAGCTGATCCGCACATGCTTTCAGTATCCGGCCTGCAGCCTTGCTGGCTTTGATTTTCTTCACCTGATGGTGCTGTAGAACCAGCGTTGTCCCCCTAGCAGGTGGTTGGATGAGTGGAACAGATCCCCCTCTCTGAGTGTCAAAGCGGGCAAAGAACTGATTCAGGACAGTTCTGCGTCCTCACTGGGCAGCAGGTTGGTGGTTTTGTAGTCAGTGAGTGCCTTGATGCCATTCCACATGCTGCGAGGATTGTTGTTGTTGGTAAAGTGGTCCTATAATGAATTATAGTGAATTATAATGCAGTTTCCCCTTCAAATTCCCAGCAGAGCTTTGGCTCATATTGCTTTGGAAAAACCACCACTTTTCGTCAATTGTCATTGGCATACCACCAAGTACAAGTTGGTTGTCTCAGTGTGTTTGCAACTTAGAGTATGTTTCTTTAAAGTACCTCTTCATGTTGAGTATTCATCATGTTGTCCATCATCTGCCATGTCCCATCCCTTGATTTGTCATTGTTGGCATCCAACTCCTTTAGTGTGAACGATCAATGCTCAACACATAGTGGGGGAATCCTCAACATGTTGATCAATGCCTTTTATAGTCAATGCATTGCAACAACACAAGCACACACTATTCCTGTTGTGCAACATTTCCAGCCAAGCATAGGATTGTTCACGTTGAGCTGGAACCAGCATGCAGAACATTGAAAATCTACCATCATGCAGGGGTTTTATCACTTTCTCTGTGTATTTGTCAGGTATGGAATTACATTTTTTGGTAGATCAGTGAATTATTTTTCTTATTTAATCAGAATCAGAAAAATGTTTATTACCAGGTAGGTTTACAGTTATGAGGAATTTGACCCCTTAACAGAGCCACCCAGAAACAATATATTTGCATTTTGTCTTTTCTTTGGGCAATCAATTCAAATATTTTATTAACCTACCCCACTATATATTAGCCCCAACAGTAATATATTAGTCAATCACAGTCACTGATGTGAATGTTTGACATATCCTCAATAGGGATGTCTGTCTTTCTTTACATGTAATATAACTAAATGGCATTCCCTTTTATTACGTCAGCTTGACAAAAATCCCTCTGAGTTGCCTTCTCTTATTAATGTCGGGCCCAGAGTAAAAAACGTAACTAGCAGAAGCTGAGGGATTTAGGGACTGTTCCCCCTGTGTTTTGCCTCTGAGGCTACATTATGTCCCATCTTCTCAATTAAGGTTGTTATAAAACTGCAACTCAGCGCTTCAAAATAATCTCCCTGCATTATGTCTACACAAATCAACTAGTTACAAGTTTAACTAACCTTACATTCTCCTTAAATTCTGATATAATTGTGCATCAAAGAATCCCGTAAAACAAAGCAGCAATAGATGAATCATTATCAGGTTTTTAATAATGAAACTAATCGATTTTAAGAAGCCCTTTCCACTGTTCATTTATTATTGGTATTTCAGCAAACCTGTCTTTCCTGAACTTCTGCCATAAATCAAAAACAGACTGACATTAGATGTTCAATCAGCCCAGAGATATCCACTGAATCCCCAAACTGCCATTTTAAAATGTCGACGGTGCTTCTCAGAGCGCAGCGCGAGAAATACACCAGCTTACGCTCCTGAATAATCATTACTTTTGAAGAGAGCGGGGACGGAGGTCATTAAAAGTTTATGCCAGTGAAACCAAATGTGATCAAACATGGCCTTTTTACAGGTTGCTGAGAGAGAATGAAAAGAGACTCTATCACAGTTGTTCATTAAAACCATCTCTCATTGTTACTGCTGAGTCACAGTGATGCACTTGTGAGAAACCTGACCCCCTGATTGGATGAAAAGTGAGAAACTGGTTTACTTCATATCAGTGATTTCAGTTTTTGTAAAAATACTTTTTCTGAGTGTTAGTTTGTGTAGTCTGTTCTTTTTCCGGGGTTTAATGGTGTTATGGATGTCATGTGGTTCAGATGAGCTGTTTGGCCATAATAACTATATGCTCACGTTCTGTCTTCCTCCAATATAATAGGACTGAGTAACACTCACTTCAAGCTCGAAGTTCTAAGTAAGATCTCTTTAATTGTGTTATTACATTCCAGCAATATATACTACACTGAAAAATGTGAAAGGTTGACTTTAATTAAATCTATTATGTCAACACATTTTACATAACTGTAATAGCTTGACATTGAAATCATATCAAGTTGACCCTATTATTTAAACGCAATATTATTGCTTTCAACTGACCTAATACAGTTAGGTGAAATCTGTTGACATTATAGATTTAATTAAAGTCAACGTTTCTGTTTTTTCAGTTAGGGGGGGTGTCAACAGTAATGATTTGGCTCTAACAATGAATCTGGGAACCCTAATGTATTAAGTTTGAACCCTTCATTTCCCCCCGTCATTCCAGCTCAGATTTTTACCATGGCAGGGAAAAGGCAAGAAAAACGGAAGAATCAACACAGGCTACATGTATTGCTTCACTTGTTGGCTTTAGGTGTGGTGAAAACAGAGGAAAAGACTGAGATAGCCAGTTATTGAAGTTGCACAGGAGTTGGAGAAAGAGGAAGATCTGGCCACAAATAAAAGATAGTGCCTCGAAATAGTGGCACCTCGAATACTATAAGAACATTATGCCCTTTGTAGCGCACATTATACAGCGGGTGATCGCAGGGTGACAGAGGATTTGTCGGAAACATTTCAAACTACCTATCTTCTGATTCCTCGTATCATTTTGTCATGCATTTCTTTATTACAATACCACATATGCATTGTTTATTTTTTCTGAATAAAATGTGATTGATTGATTGAATTGATTGACACCATTAGTTAAAATTCTCTTCTCCCTCTCCTTGATTAATTCTCTGTCTGTGAGATGATGTTTGTGTAGTCGTGTGGCTCAGACTCTGTTAGGCCACAATAACTATATTTACATTGTGTTTACCTATTATACTCACTTTAAGCTTGATGGTCTTTCTAAACATTGTTTTATTACTTTCCAGCTGCCAAAACTCATGAGAGGATCTGACAAAAGCATTAACACATTCATCTGAATGCCTTGAGTTATTACTGTGCTTCGAGATTTGTACTTAACCGAAATGATTTACTTACATCTTCCCCCTGGGTTTTGACTCTCAGGCTATATACATGATGTCCCATCTTGTCAATTGAGGTTATAACAGAACTGCAGCAGTTAATCAGGGCTTAAATAAGAACCCACTCCTCTAGTTTATTATTTGTTTTACAATAACTTAGTAGTCTCCAAAAATGAAGAAATCGAGCATCAATGAATGAGAATGAGAGTAAATCACAGCACTATTTGAAGATATTTTTTTTGTCGGGACAGTCTTTTATTGTATGATTTATTTCAATGAAGGCTATTCATTTGTATAAAAAGAGGGTGCCTTGGACGATTCTAATGATTTTAGAAATGTAACTTGTCGGTTTGGATAGATTTTCCTTATCCTAAATGATTGTATGTGAAAGTATGATTGTAAGGCCCCGTGAGTTTAATTCATGGTTTTCTGATGTTGGGCTATATAAATAAACCCACATGACTAATTCATCTTGAATGTCGGCTCCCACAGACTTTGAAAGATGTGATAATCAGCTTTATGAAAGTGATACATGAGAAAAAATGTCTTCTTTCAGTAGGGGTCAGTGTTGCTCCATCCAAATGTGTGAGACCACCAGCCTTCATTGAGCAGTTTGTGTGTGTGTGAATGCTAGTGTATCATTTGGAGTGTACCTTGTCCACATAATTTGACATGACAACACACACACACACACACACACACACACACACACACACACACACACACACACACACACACACACACACACACACACACACACACACACACAGGGGGAGAGTGAGGATGATAGTGATGGTTTCTGTTTTCCCTGTATCACTTTTGGTAAAGTGAGACACCCAATGCCAAAGGACACACACTTACACACATACTTCATTTTTTCAGAGCAGATGGAATGAATCCCTACAAGGGCCAAGAAGCATTAAGAGCGACCGGAGAAAATGTCAAACACCCACTTCCCCGTGAGCTTTTCTCTTCGTCGAATGATGGTCAATTTTGAATTTGTCTCTCTTCATGTTACAGTGTGTGTGTGTGTGTGTGTGTGTGTGTGTGTGTGTGTGTGTGTGCACAAGCTGCTATTCGTAGGAAACACAAGTAGGATGAACTTTGTGCTTGAACATGTATGTGTTATCAGTGTCAGCCAGGATGATTTAGGCTGCATACTGTTCATCTAAATCTACTCCCTCTCCTTCCCCCTCACCAAAACGATGGCTTGTTACGGGAGCCAAGAAGCACAAAATCCAAGCCTACATTTCATCTCCCTGGCTTAAGCCTGCTGCCGCTATATGGACAAACTATTGACGGTCTCCCGAGCCAGCAGACAGAGGTCTGTCCCTCAATGTTCTGAGGGAGGAAGATAGAGAGCGGCAGACAGTTGCTGGAGATGGAGGACGAGAGACATATCGGATTAGCTGAGTCGCAGTTATTCCATTACCTCTCGGGCCTGGCAGTGTCTGTGTACATAGTTCCCCACACTGTGTTTGGGCTGCACATTTTTTCCTGCTGAAGAAAAAGGAAAAATGGTGAGAAAATTGATTGAGCTCCTTTAATTGCATTCTGAACGGCGGTTCTGGAAAGCTCAGAATTAAAAGTATCCCGGGATGTCCTCTGACGATTCTGGCTTTTTGAGAAGCTTAGCAGCGTAATATTTAATAACCCCTGAGTAAACACTGGGAGGGATTGCTCGATAAATAATTGAAGGGAAATTTATAAATAATTTCCCCTCTTAATCTACTCCAGTGCACTGCCGCCAGGTCCCCGAAGTGATGCTTATCCCTCTGGACAGACGGGGAGTCTCGGCCTCCGCCTCATGGGGGCGCTCTGGTTATACGGCAGAAACCTCCTCCTGAGGAAATGAAATAAATAAATGTGTTATTCACATACACACAAAAATCGAGTACTCCTCGCTTCTAAGAAACAGGCCCTAACCCTCTATTAAAATCCTGTTTTTGAGAAGACTACTTTTATTATCGCCGCTGTCTCAGATTTCTGGGCGTTTTCAGGAAATGAGAGAGGTTTTGTGCTCCCCGAGCAGCTGCAGAGCTGGGACTATACAAAGCATCAGGCAGTATATTGAGGCTGGCCTGTTCCACTTTGGACTCAGATTGAGGTGTCCATCATGTGTCCTAATCCAAAAATCGCAATTAAGTGGTGATATTACACCTATGCATGCTTTTCCTACCTCAATTATTTCCCCTTTTTTCCTTTTCTATCCTTTTTTCTCTCCCTCATCCCCTCTCTGCTTCAGCCAGTAGTGCCGTTGTATACAATTAACAACTGTTTGCTAATGAGAACGAGTGGGGGCTCATTATTCATTATATCATTAACATTTAATTGCTCTGTGCTAATCCTAATAACCATCTTGCACGGTTTAATCGGTTGTCACTTTCTGCCGCCACCGCAACATCAGTGGTCTTTGACATGAAGGCTCCCATGAGGCTTTGCTCACGATGGAAACGTTTTGGATTCAAACTGTGGCTTTAGAGATCGGATGGGGGATTATAATTTTAAAATGCTGGCTATAAGTCGTACTCAGGCTTGGGAAGTAAAGGAAAACGGGATAACATGATGAGGACACAAAAACTGAAATCATATTAGAAGTAATCAGATTGCTGGTACATTTCATAAAGAATTGTAGAAATAGCAGAATTACGACGTTATATTACATTTTAATATAAAGAACACTATATTACGAATGATACACGTTGATACCTGGTTGATACACATTACAACTCTTCACAAGTGAAACGAGTGTCGATAAAACCATAGCTTTCCATTTTATCCTTGTGGCATTTAGTTGAAAGAATATTTCCCTAGGTGGGACGTTTTTAAATCTTGGTTTCTTTTTTTCTAGGCTTACTTTCTGTTGTCTTATAAAACACTTAAAGAGGCCCTTATATGCTTTGCAAGGTGCAAGTTTCTCTCCCACAGAGTGCCCCCCCCCTCCCTGAAACACCTTGATTGGATTCTTTTGTTTACTTATGCAACAAAGTGGCATAATTATGTAACACGTGCGCCCCTATTGGATAGCACTCTAACACATTGTACGTGATAGGCTAAGGGGCAGAATATTTCCGACACATCTATAAGTGGTTGACCAATCACAACAGAGCCGGCCAGCTAACCAATCAGAGCAGACTGGGCTCTGGTATCCGACAGAGGGTGAAAAGAGGTGCTGCAGCACAGGCAGTATGAGCATATTAAAGCATAACATTAGCATAATCTGTTCTTTTTTGGTTAAAGACATGTTAAAGATATTCCTCACTTTTAACATTTATTGGCAATGCATTTAATATTAAGCTAATTCAAAACTATTCTCAAGTAATCATGCTACTTTTATATTTTGATACTTTGATTAGGTTAGTGATACAGATGATTTGGTAAGTCACCCTACCAACCCTCGTTGTATTAATATTAAACACATTCCAATGATGTCCCATCATTTCAGCTTCCTCTCTTTCTGTCCCCCCATCCCTCTCAAGTGTCCCCATTTCTTCCCCTCTTTATCCATCTCCCTACGTCTTCCCCTCATCTGTCCCACAGCGCCTCCATAAATTGTACGCAGGTCCCAACTCCAGGAGATGCTGACACCCCTGAATGGCAGGGAGGAAGAGCGAAGGCAGGGCGCATCCTCCCTCCATCACTCATCGCCGGAGTACAGGGGGTTGGGGAGGGGGTCTGGACACGGGTGTGACGGGAGGAAGGGACAGAGAGATACTGTGTGGGGGAGGAGGGGTGACGGAGGGAGGGAGCAGCCACCCAACACAGTCATCAAGTCCCTTCCATCCATCATCTGCCTCAGCGCAAAGGCTGCTTCATCAGCATCAGCTGCAGCCACATTATGTGCATGTGTGTGTGCACGTGGACATTCACAGGTAGGTTAATGAATATTTGTTTTTTTAAAGGAGGGCAAGGTAAGTTTGAGAAACCGGCTCGAGTGTACAAAAATTCAAAAGTACACAACCGAAAAGAATCCGCCCCTTCCTTCAGACTTCCTACAGAGCACCTCCTCCAACACACATGAACGCGCACACAACACCCAAGATCATGATAATGAATGTAAAACAAATGTATAACAAAGTTATTGTCAGTGCTTATATTTTTGAAGCTAGCATGTTTGTGTTGTGAAAATGTATTACAAATGTTACGTCTAGCTGAGGAGAGCAGGCTGCGGTAACCAAATCAAATCAAATCAAGTTTTATTTATATAGCACATTTATAAACGATTTTTGATTGAGCCAAAGTGCTGTATATATAATAAAAATAGCCTACAGTGTTTCATTCTTGCCCCTCATATTACAAGAATGGACGGTTGAAGCACTTTTAGCTGCTTACACTTTATTAAACTTTTACATATAACGTAGCATAACATTTACACCCTGGCTTCATCCTCATGCCTGCTCCGGTGTGTTCCCCTCAACAGGGTCCGTGTGGAAACATATAACAACTATTGTAACATACAGTAGGGACACTTTACAGCAAATACAACAGCACAGATTATTCAGAATATCAATATGAGAAAAACGACACCCTCTATCCTTAGAACGTAACGTTACATATCAGGCAAAAAAAAGGTTATCAATACTACACAGCCCAAGTTGGTTTTGAATGTTTATTTGAAATATTTAGCGTATTCATCTATCATGTTTGTCGACGAACGAAATACAGTACCTAATTACCTAGCTACGCTAGACAGCGTCTGCTAAATGAGTAAATATAAATGCTATGCTACCTAGCGTTTGTTTATGTTATTATCGGTGACACATTGGGACACACAGGGGAGAGCAACATACAGTTCAGCTATGCTGCATACAGACAATTTGTTGTGTGGCAATATGGAGCCCTGGGACAGGGTCACAGATGATTATTCCCAGTTGCTGAGTACCCAGATCCACATATAAACTCACAACAGTCCAAGAGAAAAAGAGCCGAGCATGGCGTCAGCTCCGGCCCGGTGTGCTCCATAAGTAGTCGCCATCGTTGAAAAGCAACTCCGATATTGACTCTGGTTTGACTTCTCCTAGTTCCCACTTTCTTTTTCTTCATAATTTGCTCCATTACAGTTTTTCTTTTGCGACCGGTGGACGATGTTGAAGCAAACTCTGCCATGGTGAACGTGTCCTCCTGCAGCGGCTGCTTCTGCCGACTGAGCAAAAGCTGCCCGAATGACTGCACGAGTGTGTGTGTTTGTGTGTGCACGAGATTGAAGGCTGACAGACAGGTCGGCCAACCAGTTATTTTAGCCGGCCCGGCTAAAATAATTGATCGTAGTTTTTACAGTATTACGGCTTCCACAGATGAAATATTTGTATGGATTTTTTTTCAAAGCACTTCGAATATGCATTGCTATCAGGATATTAAGAGCATTCCATGGAATATAACAAAAAGTGTATCTTGAGCCGGTTTCTCAAACTTACCTACCCCTCCTTTAAGTGTGTGAAAGACGTGTAATCTGTGTTTGCATGCAGAATTTATGCAACTCACTCTCACGGCATTTCGTGTTATAGTCACGACATTTAATCTATTGATTCGTGTTCACCAACACGATTATCCCCTTTTTTTCGTGTCACACAGAACGATTTTAAAAGCAATGTATTTCTACTGGTAATGTGTTTCGTGCCTGCAACACGTCTTTTTCTCCGGTCGGGTCGTGGAAGACCGGAAGCTGTGTGGTTCATAAAAACATGTTCTTACTCAATATCAAGCCACAATTATTGCTTTTATTTTAAATCGTATAATGTCTGACTTTTGTTGCCGTCTGTGAGGAAAATAAATGGGCCTCAGAGCCTCAGGATACTGAACACACTGTTATTTACTCAACAAAAACACACAATTATCCTTGTTTTTATTTATTGGTTTATTTCCATAATCTCGGGCTTTTTTGGCGTCCGTCAGGAACTGAATTTCAAAATAACCGGAAACAGACGTAGGCCTATAGGAGTTTAGGATGGCCGAAGACACTACACTACCCATAATCCCCAGCTATCGTTTAGGACTACAGTCCCCGTGATTAATCTTCAAGCTCTGGGATTGGATGTTGGAGTGGCAGTGCGCCAAGGTTACGCCGAGCGTCAAACAGCTGTTTGAAATGGAACTAAACCACGCCAGACTATCCAAAACTGGAATAGAAGTTTCCCCCCCACCCGAACTACGCATGCTGGCTATTGTGTTTTGCAAAATGCTATGGGACGTCTCTACTGAACGTTTTCGTTTCCCCCACAATTAGAAGTTGCCAGTATTAAACACATTGGTGTTATCAAATGTAAAACATATAATTAATAAATGGGTGAAAATCGCTTGTGTCCATAATGCGCAGCATTAATGTATACCCACATGACAGCTCATTGTTACTTTGTAATTCTACTCCACTACTATTCAGAGGTTAACCTGGTATTTTTACTCCACTACATTTATTTGAGTTACTTTGCAGATTCTGATTAATGATGTGAAATATAAACAACCTGTTAAGCCCCACGGACCCGGTTCCAGGACCGAAATTGCGTCATTTGCAGGAAACAACGTCTAAGGAACCTTAATATTTAATAAACTATGAATATTTTATATCCATATAACGGGGAAAACTCATTTAACTGATCTTTTTCATTATTCTTTTAAAAAAAAACACACAATGCTAACACTGACCCTCTGAATTAGCCCGAGCGAAAAATGCTAACCTATTACTGCACCGGAAATCACTCCTAGCTCCCTTATTACTTATCCTAGCTCTGCACATCCAACACATCGTTTATGATCGTAAAGACACAGAATCTAACGTTGCCCACCTCAACACTGAAAGATACAAACTCGCGACGTTATCAACAAAAACGTACATCAAAACATGTGGCGCTAGGTAGCCAAAAACGCTAACATAGCTTACCTTGGTCTTTGTCTGGTCAAAACTGGTCTTCAATGGCATTAAAACGATAAAAACGATGCTGTAGTTAATCCATAGGTTAATATCCAATGTGACTGTGTCTCCTTTGAAATGTTCTGATAATCTATAAGCAATAAAACTGCAATTCCGTTTTCAAATATCAGAGTGAAGATATTACTACGCTCTGCAGCAACATTGCATTCGCAAAGACCCCACCATTTTTTTTTTAACATGAGTGTGTGCGGGACGATTTCCCTTCGATTCTATTGGCTCTAACGGTCAGGAAGAGATGTCACATGTCAAAATCGAGCAAGGGGGGCCAGAGATATGGAAAATCCACCCAAATGGCCCCAGAAGAGTATTTTTTTGCTAAAAAGTTCAAATATCACTTGTTTTGCATCAATCTTGATACAGGGTACTTGTTGTACTTTGGATTCCTAAAGCTTTTAGTCTACTAACCCATCATCCAAGGTTAGTTTTCACTATAAGTACAAAATATTTTTTGGACGGACACTATAATTTACAGTTTTTTACCATGTTCAATCTGAATTTTCTTTAAAATAAAAAACATCTATATTGATTCTGACTTGTCTACATCCAACTCACAGGTTTATCATTACTTTGAGAAAAAAGATTATTAATTTAACCCTTTTAGAAGGGAAGATATGGTCATTTGTTCTAGGAATGTCATTTTCGAGCCTGAAACCTGAAAAACAGGCTTGGGGCTTAACAGGTTAAATCAGACTTTAGTTACACCTGAGTAAAATTCAGGGAAAGTGATTGTCAAGTGCCAACAATCAGGAGAGATATTTGATAGTTGGTGCTTGAGAAGACTAAACATTTATCTGCAGATCTCTATAAAGTATATTCATTACTCGTTATTCTCTACTAATAGTTAATTACAAATTGTATAAAATGGCTATTTTGCACATCCCTTTCAAGATTTTCTAAGGTTTATTGACATATCATATACACAACTATGGTGTAGTTATGCAATGAATGAAAAACCTGGGTCACAGGTTCCTCAACAGTGCATTACATCTATCAATATGTGTGTATACCTCCACCATTAAACTGTCATATTCTGCACATTTCTTATTCTATCTACATACATAAGAGTATAATGAATGTGTATAATATCAGTTAAAATAAGTGCCTCAACATAGTTAACATTACAGGAAAGCAATATATTAGACGTTAAGTACTAACCTAAAGTATTATTTAACCTGTTAGACCCCGAGCCTGTTTTTCATGTTTCAGGCTTGAAAATGACATTCCCAGAACAAATGACCATATCTTCCCTTTTAAAAGGGTTAAATTAATAATCTTTTTTCTCAAAGTAATGATAAACCTGTGAGTTGGATGTAGAAAAGTCAGAATCAATATAGATGTTTTTTTATTTTAAAGGAAATTCAGATTGAACATGGTAAAAAACTGTAAATGATAGTGTCCGTCCAAAAAATATTTTGTACTTATAGTGAAGACTAACCTTGGATGATGGGTTAGTAGACTAAAAGCTTTAGGAATCCAAAGTACAACATATAATAAGTACCCTGTATCAAGATTGATGCAAAACAAGTGATATTTGACCTTTTTAGAGACATTTAGAAAAAAAAACCTCTTTTGGGGTCATTTGGGTGGATTTTACCTATCTCTGGCCCCCCTTGCTCAATTTTGACATGTGACATCTCTTTCTGACCGTCAGAGCCAATAGAATCGAGGGGAAGTCCCACATAGTCCTTATTTGGTCATGTCTGTTTGTTAGACTGCTGCGTCAGTCAAAGCATTGGAGCAGCTGCAGCAGGTGGCTACCATTAGCAGCTAACTTTTGGTCTCCGATTTTGACATACTTATGGACTATAAATGAAAAAAATGAGTTTGCACATACTTTCTCAACCTATGGATTAACCGATGCAGCAGCGTTTTTTCTCGTTTGAATGCCATTGAACACTCTTATGATCAGATTGACAGCTACGGTGAGACGATGTCCCGTAAAAGCTCCGTGAAGGTACGTGTTGTGATGTCTGTGTTTGCTTCCCCTGTTACGAGTTTGTATCTTTCAGTGTTGAGGGTGGCACCGTTAGATTCTGTGTCTTTACGATCATAAACGATGTGCTGGATGTGCAGAGCTAGGATAAGTAATAAGGGAGCTTGGAGTGATTTTCGGTGCGGTAATAGGTTAGGATGTTTCGCTCGGGGCTATTTCAGAGGGTCAGTGTTAGCATTGTGTTTATTTTTTGGGAAAAAAAAAAAAATATTTGTTTTGAGTTTTTCCCCGTTATATAGATATAGAATATTCATAGTTTATTAAATATTAAGGTTCCTTGAGACACAGTGTCGTGAAAAAAGCCCCGAGGTCCGGGCTTAACAGGTTAATGTGTTAATAAAGGTTAATTAGTTTGTCTGTTTTGCACATCCTCATATTAATATCTTTGTACATCCGGCACTAAACTGTTTTATTGTAGAGATCACTTACAGTATCTTCTTGAATTTTTATATTCTATATTTCTATCATTGACCTTCTAATTTCCCCCTATGAAAGTATGTACTGTATATTTTTTTCATCAAATAACATTATTCAACAAAAATAACATTATTCAACCAAAATAATTAAATAACGTGCTTTAACCACTAGGCGGTGCACACAAGGTACACACAGCATACTAATAATAACTTTGTATTATTAGTGTAGGACACTTATGTATGTATAACATCTGAAGATGTGTAGTTTTATTCATGTTTTTACATAATTTTACAGGATATTGCTATACTATTTCTCATGTTTTACTTCTACACATTAATATCTGATTTGTAAAACATCACAGACAGAAAGGTATATCCGTCATTTAATGGTAAGCTATTGAAATTGTGATTCCATAGATGTGTCCATCACCCAAATCCCCTGACTATTCTCTCAACTCAGTATTTACATTCTTATATTCAAAGAAAATCAGTAATATCTTTAAAAACTACAAGTCCTTTTCTATCAGCTGTGCACCGTTATGGTGTAAATATAACCTATCTACCAATTGGATCAAATTACTATTGATACTGCAAGGAGACGTATTGTGTGAAGAGAAATTGAAGATGTTGTTTAATTGTTGATATATTTATGATCCACGTCACGTTTTCAGTTTTGGCGGCAGTTCTTCAAGTTTGTCCAGAAGTCTTCTCATCAGGGCTCTATAACTAGAGAACTACGGCAGATATGTAATATTTAATGCAGCCAAACCGTGTATTACAATGCCGTTATGTGATGACTTCCAAAGAGAAAAGCAAGAACACTCGGAATAAAGTATTTCTTTTAAAAAAAAATGTTTTCGGATATCATATCGCATTAACACCATATCCCAACGTGCATTGCGGCTAAAATATCCAATCAACAAGCTTCAAGCTGAGGATCTTGGGTAATCAGTTCAGTGGGTTTGTGGTGTGTATCGCTCAAAATGTCCCTTATAGGCCTACGTCTGTTTCCGGGGACTTTATTTACGGCTAAAAAGCATGCTAAAAAGCCCAAGATTATAGAATTAAACGAATAAATAAAAACAAGGATAATTGTGTGTTATTGTTGAGTAAATAGCATTGTGTTATTTAGAAAAGAATAACAAATTAGAAGGAAAAAAAGATTTAAAAAAATACAGATTTCAGTATTTTGAGGCTCGAAGCTCCATTTCTTTTCCTCACAGATGGCAAAAAAAGTCTGACATTATACGATTTAAAATAAAAACAAACTCTGGATTTGTTTTAATGTTTGAGGTGCAATAAACGACACAGCAGCTTTTTGGCATGTTAAAACTATTATTTTCTGCCTCGCTCATGAGAGTAACAGCTGGCGAAATTACAGCCTCGCCTACTGACTTCAATTTAACCATATATCGAGCCCGATTGTCGATTTCAAATGTGTGCTCTAAAATTATATTTATAAATGACTATTATCATTATTATAAGCAAGACAATAAATGGCAAAGATATGTAGAAAATAAATGTATTTAAGATACGTTCATAACAAACGTAACGTGTGGAGAAAATATGTTGCTAGAAGATATGTAGAAAATAAACGTATTTGAGATACGTTCATAACAAACGTAACGTGGGAGTATCATATGCACGCAAAACTCGGCCTCAGATCTCAATGGGAATGGTTAGCGTATCATATGCACGCAAAATCGGACTTCTGCGTATCTATTGCACGCATTTCCAATGTGTAAAGTCATGTCATTTGTACGCAGACTGAAGAGAGTGGGTTGAATTGTGCAGCAAAAAAATCTGTGCTAGAAGAATTATCCCAGGGTTTTAGCACTTGTTTATTATTCAGCCATGCCAGAACCAGTGGCTAATGCTTTTACACTCAACCCTATGTAGGTGTAAGTGTTGATGAATACGAGATCTATTTTGGCTACATGTGACCTTGGATAATTTTCATTTGGCTTGATCGGTTTCCACATGGGAGAAGTCTCCTCTTCTAACCCCGTCATTGATATTTAGTGCGAATGCTCTTTTGCAAGTATTCTTCACTTCATTATACGTGCTGCCTGCTCCCACCTCTCCTACACCCATGTTTAGACAGTCAACAAAAAGCCAAACTTTCCATAACGCTCTCTCTCTGCTACCCCTCTTCCGAGGAAAGGGCAAATGAATGATGCTGGCTTTATTGACTAAAAACGTTTCCCTCGCTTTCCTCTCCACCCTTTTTGCTAATGAGCAATGCTAGCTCTATTGACCTACTTGTGGACTTAAAGGAAATCCAATCACAAATGCCTCAGGTCGCTTTCTTCCCACTTTGGGAGATTAAAAGATTCAATTGTCCCTGCCTATCCACACTCATCATCATCATTTCTCCTTTCGTCTGTCTGCGTTGCTGCCTGCCCCTCCCTTCAAACCGACTGTCGCTCTCTTACTCCCCCTTCTTACTCCCTAACTAAGTTTTCAGGCTCTTTCACAAACTTGTTTTTTGTCTTTCCCATTCAGACGATGCAAGGAGAGCAGAGGAGAGGAGAGCAGTCATGCAGATAATTATCAGCAGTAGACGAGGGTGTTATCAGGACATAATGGAGCTGGCAGACAGTGTGATCTAGCCGGTTCCAGAAGGACAATGAATCATTGGCCACAGCACATCTGCAAAGTGTATAAATATGCACGAAAACACACACACATACACACATGCAGTGGTAGAAAAAGCAGGCCAGTCGTTAGGAATATTAGACAGGGGCAAAACATAAAAAATAGGCCCGTCATCCGAAGGTACAGAATAACTTTTTTCACCAGAACCCAAAAATAGTTTCAACTGTCCGCAAAGTCATTGAAAATCTTATTTATTCCTTAATGTTATATTTTTTATTTATTATTATCAGCTGCAGTGGTTATTCACATTAAAATACATAGTTCAAATAAAAAAAATAAAAAATTCTATTAGCTTTTTTCTTTGACAAAAAAGACACAGGTCATAATCACCTCTCTAATATCTATTTTATGTAGCTTTGAAAACATCTTTAAGCAACTGTATTTGTATTAATATTATTATTTTGAAAGTTCATCCATCATTGGCTCTGAATACGATACGATACGATAATACTTTACTGATCAGATCAAGTCTGAAATTTGACATGTTATTTGTAACTACTGCAAAGTTGAATTTTCTTATCACTGGGCTCTGTGATTTTCTATAACAAACTAGATACAACGTTAATGGCCTGGCAGTGGAAAACATGGTTTTATATTTGATTTGATTACATTTATTAATGTTTAAGTTGAGATTTACAAGAACTATTTTAATCGTGCTGTGTAAATGGAATACTGCTGTTAAAAAGCACCTTATTTGTGTTATATAATAAAATAATATTGCACGTTTTTGCAATTCTTTTTTTTTTTTAAAGTAGCACAGCACCGCACTAAATATAATATAAAATAGTAGTGGAAATACTGAGGTTAGGTACAAGTAGCTGTGTAATGTATAGTATTTGAGTAAAGGAACTCCGTTGTTTTAACCCACTGTACACATTACATGAAACATGCTCAGTGACACATGTTCCTGGTATTTGTACATAACCTGTGATACACTAACACACTCACCTGCCTCTACTTCATCAAGTTATTTGAAATATTTTGTGCTAGCCTCCAAACACACACACACACCGACAAAGACCCCATGCTGTGCCTTAAATGGCAGCAGGGGTGCCGAGCTACTGTTTACTTTGCCGATTTCCAGGATGTTTGTTTGGCTTCATGCATACAGCGCAGTGATAGAACACAGTGACCCGGGCTCCGGGGGGGGTCTGCTAACAAACACACTGATCTGCGGAAACACAGGCTCTCTGTGGGGTACATGCGATATTCAGATGCTATACATGCAGCTTATATGCTGTGTGTAGGCGTGCACAGACAAGATGAAAGAGGGATGGATGTCTCAGAGTCAGAGGTATTGACATGTTGAATACGATTTCTCTGGGAGAAATAAAGGGAGATGTGTTATGTTTGTTGTTTTAGTACATTGGTCAATAATAGTGTAAACAATACAGCATTATAGCATATTCTATCTGTTTCATATTGTGTATCCTTTGATACTCTATTGTTGATATATATTTTATACTTTAATAGTTACTGTTCATGTTCATCTTTTTATTTTTTTATTTTGTTCTTTTTGTTTTGTTTTACTTCTATGTGTGTTTATATATATATATTAAGTCATGTATAATGCCTGTTAACATGCCACTGTCACAACAAAAAATCCCCTATTTGGGATCATCCAATTTTGGATGAATAAAGTATCTAATATAATAATATCAATGTTTAAAATACATAATATAGAACATCTTTCTGATTTGCCCAAAAGGGTCCAATAAAACTCAACAGCACACTACGAGCTCCACCTGTGTACTTTCTCTCTTCTCCTTTTGCTCCGGTGTTCCTGATCTAAATCTAAAGCCCTGTTGGTTCACAATAAATATGATACATAGCTAACCCAGCTGCAATACTCCAGCTTTGTGCCACATTAACAATAAACTTGAACTGGGGAAACGGCTCACTCGAAACCTTTGTTAATGGGGTAATTAAAAAAAAGACTTGGTAGTAGGTACTATCCCTAGTGAAAAACCATTTAGGAGAATCGAGTACAGCTGTACCATGCAGAGGAAACTGAGCTAAAATGATCACAAAGGCACAAAACAATTACAAAGTGACACGAAATGGCCCCAAAGTGATGCTAAATTCCGACAAAGAGGTGCTAAAATCACACAAAGAGACTCAAAATGAAAGCTAAGAGGCAAAAAGAAACCACGAAGATGCTCAACATGACTACAAATAGGCTAAACGAGGCTCAACTACAAGGAGACATAAAATAAAAACATGAAAACGGGTACAAAGAAACACAAATTGAGGACAAGGGACACTAATTGATCACAAGCAATCTCGACCAGATAGGACTCACTGCTGATTCAGAAACCTGTGTAAGTTATATTTCTGTTTCTAGACCTCTCTGTTTCATTCCTTCTACTCTGTATAATTGTTCTGTAGTCATTCTGGCTAAAATTGTGTTTTCCCGCACGCAGGGGTGGACTGGCCATCTGGCATACCGGGCATCGTCCCGGTGGGCCGTTGACTAAATGGGCCGGTCTGATTAGTCACTAGTCGGCGGAGTCAAGATGCCCGGGCTGATTTTTAGTCCCAGTCCACCCCTGGTCGCACGTGAACACACCGCAAATACTTCAGTGCATGAGTGGCCATAACTGTCCTTACCAGCAGGCGGCGGTAGTGTGTATTCGTAATTCAAAAGAGGCAACAACCGGAAGACAGAGAAGAAGAACGGACTGCATGATGTAAACAAACAACAAATAACGTGTGCGGTCCATTTCCCTTTCGTGCGGCAGCAAGCGGAGGAATCACTAATAAATGTGAGTATTGGGTTTTAAATTACTTTAAATTAACTAACGTCACACACGTCAAACCCAAGGGGCATTAAAACGTACATTTTCGTTAAATAATAAGGATAAATATGTGACGCTAACTAGCTAGCTGGACGTACTGCACTGTTGTTTACACTTCTTTTTAATTCAATTCAGAAGTTTACTAAAGTTTTTTCTGACATGTTCCAATTTTTTACTGTTTATTAAACTTTGGGACAACATTAAAATCTTTTTGTTCAGCTCATGCTGCTTTGAGGTAGGGCTAAAAGAAAAGCCTATTTTAAATATTTCCACCAGATTTGATCATCTTTTATTTAGGTTAAAGTGTGTAATTTATCCTAATCCCATAATAATAAGACAATCACAAATAGACAGCAGCCTTTAGCTTGATGTTAGTTTGTGCAGTGCTGTCAGAGGGATGCACGTGTGACTGTCACTTCATCTCTTTAGTTTTTTAAAAACCACAACAGTACATCATTTTAAATGATCCTTTAGGGATTGTTTGTCTGAAATGCTTAGAGTTACATTTCGCAATAATACTTTTGCAACCCTGTGTTTAATATGATTAATTCACTTTTTTCTTTTTCTCTGTAATTAGGACAATTCTGGAGAAATGGATCTGCTGGAGAAGGACCCCTAATCTGAAAAGTGCACAGCGGATCATCAGGACAGAGCTGCATCCACCTGGACCCCCTGAGGTGCTGGAGAAGGACCCCTAACCCCAGCGGATCATCAGGACAGAGCTGCCATCCACCTGGACATCCCGTGGTGCTGGAGAAAGCAAAACGATCAGGAACATCCTCCACCCAGACCTCTGCTTACTGCCGTCCTACAGACTTGTGTCTTAGTTTCAGAATTTGATTTTGTATGTGTCCTTTCTTTTAATATATATTATAGCTTGAGTCTGTCTGATTCCCCAAACAGCTGCTTCTATATACTTGCTGCACATATAATACAAATAAACAACTCCATAAACACACTTTTGCTGATATTTGTTTTACTGCTGGTGATGTTAAATAAGATGATTGATTTCCTCTGTCTCAATGATGAAAGTTATAATAATAGAAGACATGAAGCTGCAGAGAGAGGATGGATATATTCTTACCTCTATTTTGTGACAAGATGAAAATACAATGTTGTTAAACACATTGTTTATTTCATTTACTGAGGTTTTAACCATTATTTACAACATGTGTACAAAGGAGGCATGTGGTGCAGTGGACTAGTGCACTAGTGTGTTGGTGTTCGGATCAGGGGAGCAGGTTCAAACCCCTCTGCAGTCAGCATGTCGTTGTGTCCCTGGGCAAGACACTTCACCCCAAATTGCTCCTGTGGGGATTGTCCACAGTATTCTTGAGTATGGAAGTCGCTTTGGATAAAAGCGTCTAACAAGTGACATGTAATGTAATGTAATAAGCAGTGGAATAATAGGATATCTCTAGGTCATTAAACTGTCTTCAGTTTAATTTTCTTAATATAAAAAATAGGTCATAGAAAACATTTAAAAGTAAAGTTTCTGGATCCCTTTCAGCTGAGTTAGCTTGTAAGCTAATTTGCTAGCAGGCTGCTGGAGCAACGCAACCGAACAGCGCGTATCACGTGAGGTAAATACGAAGCGCTCCGTAGGCTAGACCGTCTCATTTCGTAGGCCGCTCGGTCCAGCCTACCCGGTCTACGTGGGCTGGGTCCTCCGTGGACCGCGTAGGCTCCGTACTCCGAAGGGTCCAGCCTCTGAATTGAGACACGGCCTTTATATATTGTTAGTAATTTAATCAATGTTTTAAGGCATAATTTAGTTTAGACATGCCATCAGTTTAAATGTTGATTTTTACTGAGAAAACAGAAGTTTTTGCACAAGGTCTAATGTTAAGCTTTTATTTTGAAAAGACTTCCGGCTTGAACAAACTAGGGAATAAAAGTTTATTTTGAAAAGCTATGCCGGAAGTTATCTCTGAAATACTGACAGTAACTTGAACTCAATGTTTGACCAAACGTAAACATAACCAGCCGTTAAAATGAGATAAATAAAGTGATGCAAGAAGATGTGTAGAGAAGAGGCGTGTTTAGTCATGTGTTGAATGTACAATGTAAAGATCCTTTGAAAAATGTGATAGCGGATATTGGAGAAACTCGCGGAAGTCACCAGCAACAGAGCCAGCGGGCAGGAGGGGCCAAACTCTACGGAGCCCCCTAGGGGACATGGAGAAGAAAAAAAAAAATAATTTGAACAAAAAAAAAAAAAGAAAGTTTTGCGAGATCTCGCAAAACCTTTGCGAGATCTCGCAAAACCTTTGCGAGATCTCGCAATACTTTTGCGAGATCTCGCAAAACCCCTTTGCGAGACCTCGCAATACTTTTGCGATATCTCGCAAAACCCCGTTGCAGTTTGTAGACGGTCCCTAAGCACTCCTCTCCCTCCTCAAGCTGCAGATTGTGACCAATTCTTGATGTTTAGCTCGGATGACGGCACGTATCGAACTGTTCTGATAAAAACGACTCTGTAGCTCGTTGCCTACCTTGCTATCATTGTAAAGTCATGTTGTTTGTATTTTTACAACGTTATGTTCATGAGTTATTGATCCGCGAAATTCGAATCTGTCAATAACTCAGCTCAGAGGGACGTGCATGTCCCCTCTCTCGCTCTGAGTGTTCTCTTGAGGTGTCTCCACTTATGTGAAACCCTTTATATATACAGTCTATGTGTGAAACCCGTGCCTATTGCCAAGCACTGATGTTATATCTTTATATTTAAGGCCAAGCTCAAAGTAAAATCGATGAACCGCTCCATTGTTGTGGTTTCTGTGTTGCCGTAGCAGCCAAACTGACCAGGAAGTACATTGAGCTAAATGAAAAGTATTGCGAGATCTCGCAAAAGTATTGCGAGATCTCGCAAAGGGGTTTTGCGATATCTCGCAAAGGTTTTGCGATATCTCGCAAAAGTATTGCGAGATCTCGCAAAAGTATTGCGAGATCTCGCAAAAGCTTTGCGATATCTCGCAAAACATTTTTTTTTTTTTTTTTTTTTCTTCTCCATGTCCCCTAGGGGGCTCCGTAAAACTCTGATATTTAAAGACGGAATGTTTTTTTGTTGTGCCCCCCTACTCCTCGGGGGACAACAGCTGTTTTCCTCCTTTGAACTGCCGCCTGCTTGTAACATTACCGTGCCTCTTATTTGTATTAAAGTACCACCATTTGAAACTTTAGCCGAGACTCACTGATCTCCTTATTTTAAAACTTTCTCTTCTGGACTCGAGAATAACGGACATCTTTAACAATATACAGTCTATGGACACGGCCTTTGTGTGACTTCTTAAATCGTTTGTTTACGTCCCTCACTTCCGTTTCGCTTCTGATTCGCTAGCTGAACAGCCAATCAGAGTGATTGCTTGGTCTGACTGCCTGACCCGAGGCATGGCCGATTCAACATGTTCAGGCAGTCCAAATAAGGAGTGTCACGTGACACGGTGCGGGACACACCCACCTGAGTAGGGCGCCGCGATTGCCCGACAGCCTCTGACGGCATCCGACTCCCGATTTCGGCTTGGTGTGTCAGGGCCTTAAGGGTTCACTTTGATTAACCCTTTGGAGTCCTGGGCTAATTTGGCCGTTTTTGCATACTTTTGATTTGTCTTACTAAACCCAATTAAGAAATGTTTGGCATGTCAACTTGGTATCTTATTTTTAAGGACAACCTCACCTATATAACCTGATAGTTATTCTTTTCATTTTGAGATACTGTATGAACATGTTTGACCCAAAATCACAAAAAAACGGATTTTGAAAATGATATTATTTTTTACAAAACAATTTGAAAGCTGGAAATATATACATAGGCTGTCACTATGATAATGTGAAAGTTTGATTCAGCAGTGGCGAGCCGTGAGGGCCCTCTCTGAGGGCCTAAGATATTAAAAAAATATATATTTGAAAACGTTA
>CALSBZ010046893.1:0-23479 GCA_943591055.1 Gobionotothen gibberifrons | reverse complement strand
AAAAATGTGTCGTAAAACTGTGAAGTAACACATTTTTTTGTGTGAAACGCTCAATGAACTACATCCCTGGTCTCGCAGACTCTCACAACAACACACGTCACCAAGATGGCCGTCACTACTGTCAAAAAAGTGATTGACGACCCTCACTATCAACACGTCCAGAAGAATGTCATGGAAAGCTGCCTGCCTGCCTGCCTTCCTTTGATTCTCTCTGAACTGCCTGATCTTTTTAATGTTTAATGTCAACCATTTGTGCAGATAGCATGAAGTAGAACAGATCGCCGGTGCTAATGTAGCGTTAGCATTTCTCCCCCGGGCTTAAATGGTGTATTATAGAATCATACCTGCCAACCCTACCGATTTGGGCGGTAGTCTATCGCTTTTGACATGTTTCTACCGCCTACCGACTTAGCCGAGTTTCCCTACCGATTTTCAATCTTCCCAAACTATAACAAATACAAATGACACTACATAGACACTGGACTCGACTTTTGGCGGACACCGTTTGCAGCGTGTCTGTGATCCCATCATACAAACAGCCCTCTGTGTTTCTGAAAGAGAAACAACGTGCACACCGGGGGTAACACAGCCTTTCCTCTGCGTTACCCCAGGGGCTGATGGGTAATCACTCCCACATGAGTTTAAGGGAACAGAGACGAGGCATTTGAGTCCTGCAAGGTTTCCCCGTTAATATCAGTGTCTCGAAAACACATGTTGGCGACTGAAAGACATCCAGTGTTTGGTCTTTTCCTGAATCATCCTTCACCTACAGTGTCTCAACTGAAAGAGGACCACAAACACACAAAAAATACAATACCATTTTGAGATTTGGGGATATTTATCTCCCATTCTTTCACTTTTCGGGCATTTTACAGACCAAACATGTCGTTAATGTCACTGTTTACCAAACTACCACTTTTTCTGAAAAATGCATAAAATGATGCAATATATGTTAAATACATGGTTTATACATGTAATTACTGGGGTTCCATTTCTTCTGATTACCTAATTTGGGCGTGTACATTTGGGCGTGTACATTTGCCGCGCGCAAACCTACCTCTTTTGGATTTGGAAAGGTTGGCATGTATGTAGAATGATCACACCGGTGTGACATTACTCTTCAAAGGGTTCACGAAATATGACTACTACTCTTACTGTTTAACATTTTGGGTTACTTGATGTTACTTCATGTTAAGGCTAATACAATTGAAAAGGCTAAGGCTGTAATGCTAACTAACGTGCATGCTTGCTACTAGCTAGGTAGCTAACTTGATCCAGCCAGCCACTCCTGGTCCTTTCATCAGACGGGAAGCGAAATAACGAGCAAGACCCATTGCTGGCATGATAACAACCTGGTACTAAGCACACAGGCATCTTGCTAAACTTATCTTATCTTAGATACCTCTTATATTTAGCGGAAGAAAACAATTGTGACATCAGTTATGACATCACTTACGCGACTCTGGGATTTGTAGTCTTTCTAGTTGCGTATTTTTCATAGTCTTATATTACAACAGTTTTACGACAAACTGTGACTTTTTTGACATGGAAATGATTTTTTAAGATTGAGAAACATCATATGTGTAATTCGTGGCACAATTTAAACGGGATCGAAAAATACGTTTTCTATCTCCATTGACTTCAATACATAATTTTTCCAAAATAAGGTCCCATGGACCGGAAGTAGATGGGCGTGACTTCGCCACTCTATAGTAACTCAACGAGAGAGTAATGTCAAATGTCAGTACAATTGACCAATCATATCTTCCCTCTAAATGGGTGGGCTTTATTTCCGCGGACTTTATGACAAGTTCCGCCCGCTGTGAAGTTTATGCATGTGTATAAAGTGGTGCAGTGACGAGTCCTAAAACCCGGAAGTAAGCTGCGCATGGGTTCCCTCGACGAGCAATGGGATTTCGCAATAGGGTTTTGGAAAATAGCTCGAAATAAGGTCTGTGGAAAACAAACCTGTTAGATAAATGCACGTTTTGTTCAGCGGGATAATATTCACATGTCTACCCTACTTTTAACTACTTTAAACTATATTAATGTAGAACGGTGTTTATTTAATCATTTGATCATATTTCATACCTTTATTATGTGACGTTAAACTGCATCTGCACCACTAGCACCACTGCACCAACGCCTCATGTCAATGTAATCCGTTAGCGTATTAGCTTGTTGTTAGCTTTGCCTCTTTAGCATACTAGCTCATCGTTAGCTTAGCATATTAGCTCATTGTTAGCTTATCACTGTTAGCATTTAGCTAAACTCTTGTTTTCTCTTCACTTATAAAATAGATGAGTTTGTTAGCCTTCTAAGCTGTCTAACTAGCCTATCATTACCATCGCATGGTCATTTATGTCGTGTTTCTGTATACCTGTCATGTATACTTATCTCATTGCAACTGTAAAACAATGTATTTTTCTTGTGTGTTACAGTTTTACAATAAAGAATATAAGAATATTCAGGAGCTTCAGTAATCTCCAATTCAGAATCCCGTTCTCCTGGAATTATTTGAAGTTCATGTTTATGCTGACTGAATAGCTAGATTCCAGGAACATCTAGTGAGAACAGTAAGTTTAAACTAAGTTACGTCATTCAATATTGATTTTAATTTCTTACAGTACCCTGCTGAAAAAACCAGCTGAGACCAGCTTAAGATGGTTGCTGGTTTTAGCTGGTGTTAGCTGGTTTTAGCTGGTGTTAGGCTGGTGTTAGCTGGCTTTAGCTGGTGTTAGGCTGGTGTTAGGCTGGTTTAGTTGGTTTACCAGGCTGGGCAAGCTGGCCAGGCTGTTCTTGCTGGTTCAAGACCAGCCTGGCCAGCTAAACCAGCATAGACCAGCATGGATGTCATGCTGGTCTATGCTGGTTTTAGCTGGTCTATGCTGGTGAAGCTGGTATTATGCTGACTAACGGTCAAGGAGTTGAACTTCTGAGAGGCACCGCCGCTCTGACAGCTCTGACAGCTCTGACAGCTCTGACAGCTCTGACAGCTCTGTCTACTGGGAAACGCGCTAAAAGTCCTTCTGGAGGTAAGCAACACTACACAATTTCACCAAGTCAGAGAGTAAAAGCTTTCTCGAAGGTTCGTTTTGCTTTCTTACAACGTTACGTTAATGTTAACTTAACCTTACGTTTGCTAGGAGGCTAGCTGTCTTAGCTAACAACAGTTAACAGCTAACGTTTTCTGCAGTTTGTGTTTCCCCTGGAAAACGTGATGTATATTTAAGGGTAAGTTAACTTAACGTTATCTTACAAGTTGAGAGAGTTACGTTTTGTTTAAAATCGTTAATGTAATGCCATTAGAGGTGTTGTGTTGAACATGAAGTTAGCTAACTGTAGCTCTCTACCAAAGGTTAGCATGTAGCTGTACTTTTTGTGGCAGCTAGCTTAATACAAAAAGGGTTTTTGTGCTTCATTGTAAACTTGTACCTCAAATTGTGGGGACAGTTTTTTCTACTCAATGATACAGACCATTGTTGAGGAGATGAAAAACATACTGTAAATGAGTTGGGTCCGACATACTTTGAGTAATGTTAGTTTTCTGCTAAAAAATTAAACCTTATCAGATGAGGACATCACCAAAGTGTGTGAGTCAGTCAGGGGATTTTATCTGTTCTTTGCAATAAACCCTATATATCAGCGACGTGCAGTCAGTGGAGGCAGGGGAGGCAGAGCCTCTCCTGTCATACTCCAATGTAACGGAAAAACAACTAAAGAAAAACTAAATAGTAATAATAATAAAATGTCTCCACTGATCTATGATGTAAGTGTGATTTATGTATGATTCCAATCGCTTTTTAAAGTCAAAATCAGCAAATTTGCAGAGCTCCGCAACAACTACGGGTAGCGATGAGAAGTGAGGCAGGGACGAGCTCTGCCTCTCGTAAGCCCACAGTAACTTGCTGGAGCACGGGCACTAATTTAGCGCGGGCACTTATTTTGGTGAGGGCGCTCAAGACAGTTACTGCGGAGTAAGGTGAGACACAGATGAGCTCTGCCTCACCTCAGAATGCGTCACCCCCATAGGCCACCCCACAGAAACTGTCTGGAAAGCGGGCACTAAGCGCATGCCTGTTACCATCTCACTGTAGGTCACCAATGTAATGTTTGTAGATCCCTTTATTACATTTATCCTCGCCATCCATAGTCTCTAAATAACTTATTTCACGTATATATGATATTTAGGCTCGCTGGTCTCATCATACAACGGCAATGAAAAAAGCACCAGGAGAGGGGGCGCACGTGAGCCCACAGGTTCTTGTTGCTACTGTTATTCTACGCAGAGACGGTAGACACAAACAACAAGCTAGACTTTTGAAACTAGAGGAAGATAAGGAGGACTTTTACAAAAAACGAATAGAGATTGTTGTCCAGAAGGAGAGCATGGACTTCATCTTCAAGTCAAGGTAAGACCACAATTGTAATGAAAATGGGATCTTACTAAGAGAGAACAATCCAATATTTAGATTTTGGGTATCCTTTTGTTGAACGGTCTGTTTAAAATGAATCGAAGCATCAGACTAAAAAGCTTTTGAAAATAACCGAATATTTCGATTAAGGTCAAAATATAATATTTGTAAATCTGACTCTGAAAAAGTCAGTGCCTCACCAGCCATGAACCTCACCGCACGTCACTGCTATATATATATATATACACATCCACCATCAGCAATCAATATAACAAATCGTCCAACACAAAATAGAAGAAATCTGGAGCTATTCTGTTTCTTTTTATACAACAGCATCTATTGAGAATGCTCATTGATGTCATCAAGAGCCATTGAGTCTACCTTTTGTAGTCGGCCTCTCAGAATGTTTATCATTTCTTTGTCTCTTAACATTCCTATAACCATTTGTTTTTTTATTGTTGATATTGTTTTGTTCTTTATTTTTATTGTGAGAATCACTTTGCAATTGTGTAAGTGCTATATAAATAGTTATACTAATATTATTGTTGTTACCATCATTACTTTTATTAATAATGTCTTCTTTGTCTTCTTTATTTATCGCTGCAGAAAGGATCATGCCAGCCCACATCAAACACCTGATCAAGAACTTGTGAATCTTCAGGCAGAAAAGATGAAAGCACCTGTTCAAAGTTCCAGTTCCCTGTACATCGAACCATGCCTGTACTCTGTTCCACATGTCTTCAGTCAGTTCTGGACCCCATGACTCGGACACTAGTTCTACCAAGGCTCATTAGAGGTAAGCAGTGGTAGCAGAGTGGAGTTATCTTTGTATTTAGGCTGCAAGTCGACAAGAATAGATTACAAATCGCTTAAAAATTGTTCAGACAAGAGGCACCATGTGTTACGCAGGTGTGGCGCTGATATTGTCACAATCGAGCTGAAGACCAAAGTGCAACACACGGAAAACCAGGGATCGTTGATAACCAGCTTTATTATAAGCAAAAGACTGGTTGTATACAACACGGCAGATCGAAGGCAAGATGGGAGTCGCAGGTACCAACCGGTCAGGGAGCAGGCAAGGCAGAATAATCCGAGTTCAGGCAGGGTCAGGAAACAGACGAGACAGGATGGTCTGGGACAGGCAGGGTCGAAACCGGGAGAGCAATCTGGAGGTAATACGGGAAAGACTGGCATAATGCAAAGTACGATCTGGCAACGGGTGTGTGTCTGGTGAGGGTTTAAATACTGGCAGAGAAGCTAATGGGTGCAACAGAGTGAGAGAGATACAGGGTGTGGCTAACAGGTGAGACAGGTGAATGGAAAACTACTGGTGAATGATGGAGCAGACTGTGACAGATATAGTTTATATAATCTGCGGTTTAATTTTAAAATTAAATTATTTCCGGTGCAGAGAAAAACACTCAAGGTGGATGTATAAAGTACATACTGGTGTTAATAAAATATAGCGTATATCCCTCAATTTATCGACAATAAGAATGACAATACATACTTCCGGGTGTAAAGTAATATCTATACTGTAGTTCCTACACATCCACTGGAGGTAAATTCTGAAATGAAAATATACACTTCTCACTAGAAATGTAATCATAAAGCATTATTATGGCCACACTATCCTACAATTTAGGATTTTCCACTGAAAAAAGTTATTCTCATATGCTCAGCAGCTACAGTGTAGAAATGTCAATGAAATTCTTCTGACCTGAGCTCCTCCAACAATGCAACATATATAATAAAATACAAAATAACAATTAGTGCAAAAAGTTTATATACATGTAATATAATAGAATATGATATTTACAAGAACAGAATATGAAATTAAATAATGTAAATTAAGAAAAAAATTAAACAAGGTGTATTGCGTGGATAATAAACCCAATCACAGTGAATGTTCAAAACTAAATTTGATACATTTTTCTTTTTCATCTCACAGTGCACATATTTAAGTAATCATAACACAAAGCTAAAAGCTAATCTGTTTTTCCTTTCTCTTTTCAAGAGTGCTTCAGAGGATGGCTGACAAAACAAAACGTGGAGAAGACCGAGAGGGAGAAGAGGGAGAAGTTGGTCGGTTACTTCATTTCTCAAAAGATACAGGACCTCGTGAAAAGCGGGAAGAAACAGTCGAAGTAAAAATATGAATTAATGGGTGTTTCGAAAATGTTTTCCAATTTGTATTAATGTTCATGTTGTGTGTTATAAATTATGTTCCTGCTTCTAATCATTTGATGTATGAGTATTTATTTACAGACAATACATTCTATACATTCTGGTAAGGTAGGTGCTCTGATCTGAAATGATAGATGTCCATTGAGCTACTGCAATTGGGTGAGAGTGTTTCATCATCTTATATGACCAGCTTAACCATCAAGTAATCCCAGCTAAAGTTATACTCAAGATCATACCAGTCTGACCAGCTCATGGTGACCAGCTAGAACACTGTGACCACCAGCTAAACCAGCTATCTTGACCAGCTAATGGTGACCAGCTACTAGACCACTGAGACCACCAGCTAAACCAGCTATCCCAACCAGCTAATGGTGACCAGCTAGACCACTGTGACCACCAGCTTTTACCAGCTAAACCAGCTATCCTGACCAGCTAATGGTAACCAGCTAGACCACTGTGACCAAACCAGCTATCCTGACCAGCTAGACCACTGTGACCACCCGTTTTTACCAGCTAAACCAGCTATCCCGACCAGCTAATGGTGACCAGCTAGACCACTGTGACCAAACCAGCTATCCTGACCAGCTAAAGTGTCCAAAACCCCTCTCAACCAGCCAACTAATCCAGCCTAATATTGACTGGCCGGTCAGGCCGGTCAGGCTGGTTTACCAGCTGGTTTACCAGCCTGACCAGCCTGACCAGCCTGACCAGCCTTGTTGGTCTTAGCTGGTTTTTTCAGCAGGGTAGGCACAACAAAATATTTAAAAGCTTAAATAATGTACATGGGATTTCATTCTGATAAGACAAAAGTGTTATTATAAATATAGTACAAATATATATATATATATATATATATATACACATTATGTACAAAAATCTGTTTTTTCTTTCTTTATCTGTGCCATCTCTCTTTGTCTCCCGCCGCCTGTCTTTGTATAGCTTCATCTCTCTCCATTTCCCGCCGTCTCTCTTCGGTTCCCGCCGCCCCTCTTCGTCTCGCTTCGTATCACTCCGTTTACCTGATTACCTCACCCCCTCCCTGGTAAAAAAAATCCTGTTGATCTACAGTTTCCAGTATTTTCCGTTTCATAAAATGATAAAATACGGCGAAGATATTAAAATATGTGCTTCCATTTCCCATACTTTTGAGCGTGCGAAACAAATATATTTGTAATAACTTTATATCATCGTATCTACGTGTTTACTGGGTCTTTTTGCATGAAACAAAGACTGGCATATAGTTTCAAGCCAGTAATTTCGACGGAAACACACAGCAATGTTGTCCGGACTGTTGTTTTTATGCGGCACCGGCTTGAACAGGTCATGTGATCTGATCACGCCGGTGTGACAGTCGACTCCAAAGGGTTAAACAATTGTACTAAGAGCTTTACTAGGGGTAATTGTAGTAGGGTTAACTTAAAACCTCTGTAACAAGGGTTTATTCTGACATTTGTCTGTAAAAAGTGCATTACTACGGTGGCCCTGAAGTGCAAGGCACCACAGCATTTCACAAAACACTACAGCATTTCAGAAAACACAACAGCATTTCAGAAAACACTACAGCATTTTTTAAAACACTACAGCTTTTCACAAAACACAACAGCATTTCAGAAAACGCCGCAGCATTTCAGAAAACGCCACAGCATTTCAGAAAACGCCGCAGCATTTCAGAAAACGCCGCAGCATTTCAGAAAACGGCGCAGCATTTCAGAAAACACAACAGCATTTCAGAAAATGCCGCAGCATTTCACAAAACGCCACAGCATTTCACAAAACGCTACAGCATTTCACAAAACACCGCAGCATTTCACAAAACACCGCAGCATTTCACAAAACACAACATCATCTCACAAAACGCTACAGCATTTCAGAAAACGCCACAGCATTTCAGAAAACACCACAGCATTTCACAAAACACTACAGCATTTCAGAAAACACTACATGGAACCCATTGGTCGATTTTGGTGATTGACATCTCTTTCTGATCGTTAGAGCCAATATAATCGAAGGGGAATCTTCACACTCACACACATGGTAAAACAAAAAGGTGGGGGCTTGGCACACACAGTTTTGCACCAGAGGGAACCTATCTCTCGCTCTGACATCTGAAAACGGAAAAGCAGGTTTATTGCTCATGGATTATCAGAAATCATTCCAAAGGGACACAGACACATTGGATTAACTTCAGCAGCGTTTTTATCGTTTTAATGCCATTGAAGACCACTTTTGATCAGACAACAACGAAGGTAAGAGATATTGCCGTTTTAGCTACCTAGCGCCAAGTGTTGTGATGTCTGTTCTTGTTATTATCTCCGAGAGTTCGTATAATTGAGTGATAATGAAGGGTACCCTTCAATTCTGTGTCTCCTCACGATGTGTTGTTGGATGTGCAAATATAAATAATAAGGTTTTGTGAGTGAATTTTGGTGCAGTCATCTGTTAGCATTTTTCGCTCATTGCTAATTCAGCGGCTCAGCGTTAGCATTGTGGGTTTTTTTTGGAAAAAAAAATTAAAATGATCAGTTAGATGAGTTTCTTCCCATTGCATGGATATAAAACATTCATAGTTTATTAAATGAACTTGCCCTCAGACACTGTTTCCTGCAAGATGTTGCAGGAGGGCCCCGGTACCGGGGTCTCTCGGGCTTAACAGGTTAACTACTTTGAAAAAAAGGTTGATGATATTCGCTCTTCTTTTTCCGACTCACCATTAGTCCCCACTGGGTCACCCAACCCAGTCTCATGGCATTTCGTGTTATAGTCACGACATTTAATCTATTGATTCGTGTTGACCAACACGATTATCCCCTTTTTTCCTGTCACACAGAACGATTTTAAAAGCGATGTATTTCTACTGGTAGGCTAATGTGTTTTGTGCCTGCAACACGTATTTTTCTCCGGTCGGGTCGTGGAAGACCGGAAGCTGTGTGGTTCATAAAAAACATTTCTGACTTTTGTTGCCGTCTGTGAGGAAAATAAATGGGGCTCAGAGCCTCAGGATACTGAAATCTGTATTTTTTAAATCTTTTTTTCCTTATAATTTGTTATTCTTTTCAAAATAACACACTGTTATTTACTCAACAATAACACACAATTATCCTTGTTTTTATTTATTGGTTTATTTCCATAATCTCTGGCTTTTTGGGCGTCCATCAGGAACTGAACTGAAGCTCATACAGATGGAGCACTTATTTTCGGACTCCAGCTTAGCTGTTCCAGCCTACGGCCTGCCAACTCCCAGTTTGGAGGAAGGTCAAGCCCTCCCACTATTTTCCAAGAGGGCGTTGCCAGATTTTCAATTTCAGGTTTTAACCAGGAGATGGCGCTTCATTCACAAATACAGAAATGATGTCGTACTGTGTCGTACACAGTGCGGATAAAGTGCGGATAAAGCTGCTTGAATGAAGAGCATTTGAACATATAGTCTTTATATATTAAATAATCATAATAATAATGTAAATGTATACATTACATTAAACCATGCATTTTGTAATGTCAGCATTTCATTTAGAAGAAAAGTAGTTGGTTAGTTATTTTCATGTCGATGGACACTGAATAATATTTTTGAATAGAGGATTCATAATATTGTTTGCCGAGAACAAAATTAACGATCAAGCAGCATTTTAAATTCTAAATATCCCTGCAAATATAGCAATGACATTTCTGCTTCTATCTTTGCAAAACGAGTAAACAGTCACATTTGATCTTGATACGGGATCAATGTGTGTAGTCTTTAATATTAAACATGATCGCTGGTAGATAGCCACAGAAGTCGTATCACAGTTTATGTTTATACTTGGAAAATAAAAATATTTCAGCATCTGAAGTAACTTTTATATACATTTGGGTGAGTAAATGAGAAAATGTCAAATGTGGTGTCCCACGGTAATTCAGAAGGCTCACAGGCACATTCCGAACATTATTTAAAACAATACTGTAGGTGCTTTCCCACAGTTTACAGTTTGATTTGTATAGAGGGATTAGCGCTGTTTGAAGACCAGCCATTGCTGTTGGTGTGGCCCCAATGGCCAGTTTGATTTGCATACTGTAGAGGGAGCTCTGGCAGATTAGTTTATTCCCTCAGATGCAAATCAGGGGGGTCAGATCTTGTAAAAGTAGAAGTATTCAGATCTTGTACTTGAGTAAAAGTAGAAGTATCAGAGTGTAGGAATACTCTGTTACAGTAAAAGACATTGAAATACTTAAGTAAAGTCAAAAGTAAGTCAACATGTTACCCAAGTAGTACTAGTTTATGATTGATCATGAAAGTGTTCTCAAAGCTGGTAAAGGTGGCTATAAAGACAGAAAGACTAAGCCTTGCACAGAGGCATGAAAGTGAGGGGGAGGAGAGAGCTGCGGTTGATGGCCCATTAGTTGTGTAAATACACAGCTGAGAGCTGCCGTGTCATTCATACGACGGAGTATTAGGGCCACACTTAGAAAAAATAAACTGAGAGATTTCGAGAATAAAGTCTTAATAATACGAGAATAAAGTCAGTTACAAGAATAAAGTCATAATTACGAGATTAAAGTCGTAATGTTATGAGAATAAAGTCATAATTACGAGATTAAAGTCATAATTACGAGATTAAAGTCGTAATGTTACGAGAATAAAGTCATAATTACGAGATTAAAGTCGTAGTTTCACAAGTGACTTGAGAAGGAGACAACAGCAGCGTCCTGCAATACAATGAGGAATGTGGAGCATCTTGTGAAGATCATGTGACCTCTTGACCCGGATGTTTATATTGTGTTTGTCAGCACGCTCACAGGCATAGATTGCGCAATAGTGTAGTGCGCACCTTGGAGGTGCAGGCATATTGTCATTCAAGAGATGTGTAGTTCTTTTGGAAAACATGTTTTTCTTTTAGCCTATTTACCTCGTTAACGTAAATAATACGCATTACATTGAAACATGCATTATTTGTGATTAAAATACTCAATAATTAATGTTGGTAATGTATTGTAATGTAACTATGAATAAATACGCTATTTATTATTATAAACGTTAGTCCTTAACATCTATCACTGTGTATATCACCATTCTTTAATTAAATGTTTGATTAGTGCATGCAGATAAGTACAGTACAGTAAAACACGTACACAGATACATATAGATAGCCTATAGGCCGCAGATAGGCCTATACTGTATATACTTTGCAAGTAGCCTATTATTATAAGTTTATATCTGTGACATGTTACACTCGTAAAAATAAATGGTATACATATACAATTGTTTCCTCTTTTTATTTCTTCAGTATTGTTAGAAATTAAAATCAATGTTTTATACTGAGAAAACAGAAGTTCTCGTGCTACTGATTTTAATGCAATTATTGTATCAGCTAAATTGATTAAATATGTGCATATTTGAACACATTTCAGGAATCGAAATCTCAACTTTGGATAAAGCCAGGTTTAGTCTTCTAATGCATTATTTTAGATATTTAAGGTGAAGGGCAAATTATATTAAATAATTGGGGGTATCTGGGGCGTAATTTGGGGGCTCTGTTAAAATGGTATGACAAAGTCAGGGATAATCTTAGGGATAAATGTCTGAGTTTAAAAGATGGCAATTAATTTAAGCCCAAATATTCATAGTCTTTTAATAAATCCTTCCAACACACGTTGTAAAAAATAGCCTAAATTAAGAAATCATTCCAATAGGTCAGTAAAAAAAAAAAGAAAAAAAAAAAAAAAGGGGAGTGATTAGTCGAATATGCATAAATCTGTTAGAACGCCTCCATTTCCGTATTCCAGCTGTCCACATTCCTGGATTCACGTCTTTCTCACGCTGTAGTACATATGCCGGGCCTGTAACTGGCGCTGTAACTTCCTCCACAAAAGCAGCGAAGAAGCATAGTTGCCCTTCTGTTTATTCTCCACGTTGGGGGCAGAGGGAACCGGGCAGAGTTTTTCGCCAGTCAACGTGTATTAAAGTTGAAATCTTCTGGACAAAATTATAAAAGTGCCGGTCAAAGGTCTTCTTTGTTATTTATTGAGCTTTAAAACAAATGAATAACGACTATAGGCCTATAATATATAAAATACACGGAGCCTCTCTTTTTCCTCCCTCTCTTCGGGCAGCGTCAGTGTCTGTCTCATGCAGCAGCTTATCCAGTAATCAGTGACCCGGCCGACAGTACAAATAAACATATTTATAACTAGTTTAGGTAGTGAATATGAGGAGAAGAGGCATGTGGATATAAGCAATTAATGTAACATGTCGAAATCTGTTTTACGCGATGTCACAACGGACTATTTTTCTTAGCGGATGCATGTCAATTTATATCAATACATACAACTATTTTTTAAATCAATAAAAACATTTTCTAAATCCATAAAAGCATTTCAATTAATATTGCGAGTCATGGCGTTACTTTGTTGAGAATTTGGCCATGTAATAAACTGGATAATTTGCAGCGACTTGTTCCTTATGGGGAACACCCTTCATGCTGAGCAAGATCCCTCCGCTACACCGTCGAGGCTCCATTAAAATATACATATTTGTAGTGAATTACTGACGTTCATATTGAGTTTAAGATGATGATTAATTTAGGATTAAAAATCGAGAGCCGGGCTGCATTTCCTCCCGTTCGTTTTTTTCGACTACAGTACATTAAGTTCCGCTGACCGCTGTACATCCAGCGTACTGTACAGTATCAGACTTTATTTCACATGAGCACCAGTGTGGAACCCCACTGCACCCCCTGGTGGATCAATGATCCATTGCAGCTGGCTTCATTATAATTACATTTATTTAAAACGGGGCGGTCTCAAGTCAAGCTGGAGGCTTTCCCTTGAGCGAGGGCAGACCACTTACCAATCACTGCCCTCGTGTTTCAAACTGTCCGAAAATAAGTGCTCCATCTGTAAAGTCAGGCAAATAGAAATAATCAGCTGAAGGAGTGTAGATGTGGAAATAGCTGCATTCGATCCGCTGACTGTGTTTTCACAGTAAAAGCAGTTTCATAAGGCGCGTTCACACCAAGTACTTTTCCCACAAAGGTTCCTGAGAACTCTTTAGTTCTCATGAACTAAGTACAGATCGCGTTCACACCGGGAATTAGTTCCTGGGGGTGGATTAGGCAAATGAAGCCGCTGACGTCACTTCTTCTTCTTCTGCTTTAGGTTTACTGGCAGGCCGCAAACAACTTCACGGCGTATACTGCCGCCCAAAATCCCAGGACTCCCAGCAGCTTCTACTGAAGCCTTCCGAGTAAACGGCTAGAACGCCGACACCTCCTCATCTCCACCGCTCCCATGTTTTATTTTGTGTTGTCACAAGTTAGTCTCTCTGCGTTTCTGCGCTGGGCTAATGCTAATGTTAATAATGCAATACGAGGATAATAAAATGGTGGCTTCACAAAAGTTTTTGGGAGTTTGACGGGGCGTGGTTTGCATTCCGCCCAGCCAATCAGACACAGGAACCTTTTTCTCCCACGAAAGTCCCTGAAAAGGGGGTAAAAACGAATTTAGTTCCTGGGACTTTTTGGTGTGAACGGAACTAAATCGTAGTTCTCAGGAACCTTTGTGGGAAAAGTACTTGGTGTGAACGCGCCTTTAGTGAATGTCCTGTACTGGTCTTAAAATCTCATAACATCAGCTTTTAATGTTCCTCTTGGATGTTCCTCTTGACCCTCAGAGAAGGAGAAAATGTTGAGTCGTGTCTTTCAGGCATGTCCTTTCCTAACAAAAATAACAGGAAACATAAAACATATTATTGCAGAACAAGTGTGTTATTTATGAAAGCGGTGTGTTTGTGTTTTTAGGGGCTGTAGATATAATTATTTTGTAATTGTATTTTTTTTATTTCAACAGTGAGCTACAAAGACAATCAGATTATGAATGAACAGTATGAAGTTCATCAACATTGAAATATATGTTATTATCAAAATAATATTTAACTGTTATCAAAATGTAGTGCAACTGTAGAAGCTTGCTCTGTTGTCTCACTGAAAGAATAACTTTTACCACATTTTTTACAGACAATATTGAGAGATAAATAGTAGCAGTTCTCACTATGTGTTAAATATCTTTGCCTTCAATACATTAAATTAGAAACCTGACAAAATCATATTGCTTGTTAACATCTAAATGTAACTTTTTGCATGGAAAAAACCCTCAACTTAACTGAACGTATATCAGTGTATTAAAGTCAATACTTCATTTATTTAAACCAATATCTTTCTTGATTCTTTGTATAGTATGAAAAAAAGAGTCTTTAGTACCTGTGCTGAAGTTCACTGCTGTGAGGAGTCCAGTTATGTCTCTCACTCTGTGGTCCAGCCTGTCTGCATCACCTGGACACCTTAAACAAACATATATATACAGTCTATGATTTTAACTTGGAGGCTACGATTAGCATCGTTAGCACCGACGTAGCTACCACTCGACACGCTAACCCAAGCCTTAACATCAATTACGTAGCTGATTAAAATCATTAACACATAAATAAGTACTCAAATTTCACTTACCGCAGAACCGCATTCATGCACTGTCTGTTTCAACCGCAGAGCGAGTCACAATAGTCCGATATATAAGCATGAAGAACAAACAAACACGGACGGGGTCAAGTTGTGTTCCCTGGATGAGCTGAGCAGGCAGAGTCCCTGTAGCTTCACGGAGCAGCTAGCAGAGAGACAAGAAGCTAACAGCAGCAGTCACTTGACAGAGCCGTCACTCAATGTGACCACGCCCTAATTTATGCAAAAACTTTAAGACCTAATATAAATAAAAGGGTCGTGTTAGAAAACAATTCACTTACAGATCCATAATCATGAAGGTGGAATCTACCTATATTCATAATAACGGGGTTCTCATCCGCCTCCAGTACCAATTCTCCTTGCATCGGAAAGGGGATTCTCTTTTTCACACAGATGTTGTGCAGCACCGCAGTGGCAGCAATGATCATGCAGACGCGCTCAGGGTGCATTCGCATTACACTGTGGAGGCAGTGAAACCTACAAAAAAAAGCAAAAAACAATTTAGCCTATCTACATTAAAAGGCTGGCCTTTTATATATTATAAAAATGACTTACTAACCTACGTTTGAGCACTCCAATGCAGCGCTCCACAATGTTCCTCGTTTGTGTATGCTTCTCGTTATAGCGGCGCTCTTGTGCAGTTGTCTCTGCGATGACAGGTGTCATTAGCCAGCGCTTCAGAGGGTATCCACTGTCTCTGAGAAGAAGACCATTCACTCTCCCTGCCTCAAATTCCCGTTGAAGGGCGCTCTCTCTGAGGATGCGAGTATCATGGGTCGACCCAGGCCATCTTGCAACGAGGTCGACAATGCCCATGTCCGAGTTGCAAACAATTTGAACATTTATTGAATGGTAACCCTTTCTGTTAACATACAAATACTCATGTTCAGAGGGGGCCTGAATGCGAACATGAGTACCGTCGATGCATCCGACAATACCAGGTATACCTGATTTTAACAAAAAATCTTGCCTGGATTTCGCTGCTTCTTCTTGTGTTGGAAGGTGAATATAATTCCTAAGGCGACGCTGGAGAGCCAAGGAAACTTTTCTAATAGCCCGACATGCAGTTGTGCGATGAACATTAATCATGTCTCCTACAGTATTTGGAAAGGCCCAGTTTGCGTAAAATCTGAGCGCAATCAGCACCTGCAAGGTTGGGGAGAGCGCAGCGTTTCGGTCTGATCCGTGCTGGAGTTGAGGGGAGATCTCCTCGATTAAATCGAAAAGGGCTTGTCTGCCGAAACGAAACCTTTCTATTAGCTCACTGTCCTAATATATGTCCAGTGGGTTTGTTCGATCACGGACGACTCTTTCTCTTCTTAATGCCCTTTCATTGTTAAACCTGTAAACAAGACACCCTGCCATCGTTAATATCCTTCTTGCCTGTTTTACGTTACTATGGATACTAGTCTGTCTTTCCGATTTACGCCTGCTCCATACTAGGCGTACAAGTTACACCCGGGCACAACGCATACAGGGCTTAAGTCTAAGTGGTGCACTAGTCATAACTTTAGTTTGGTCTTAACCTTCGGTTCTACGTCGGACGTAGAGTTACGCACAGCTTACGCCCAGCTGATGCACTCCACTCCTGGACCCTATCCCCTCAAACCTCCTTCAGACTATCACTCCTGATATTCTACCGTTTCTCACCATTCTTCATCAATACGTCTCTAACTTCTGGTCACTTTCCAAACAGTCTCAAGGAGGCAAGAGTAAACGCTCTCCTAAAGAAAGCCACTCTCAACCCGTCCGATGTTATAAACTACAGGCCTGTCTCTCTCCTCCCGTTCCTGTCTAAAACACTTGAACGGTTTCTGAGGAACTGCACACTGCTAAAGCAGCCTCCCTCTCCCTCTCCTCTGTCATCATCCTTTTGGACCTGTCGGCTGCATTCGACACGGTGAACCATCAGATCATCCTTCGCACTCTCCAAGAACTTAGAGTTTCAAGCTCTGCACTTTCCCTCCTCACCTCATACCTCAAAGACCGCACCTACAGGGTAACTTGGAGAGCGTCCGAGTCTGACCCTTATCAATTAACTACAGGGTTCCCTCAGGGCTCTGTCCTTGGTCTCCTCCTCTTCTCTCTGTACACAAACTCGCTCGGATCAATCATTAGCCCGCATGGTTTTTCATACCACTGCTACGCTGACGACACCCAATTAATTCTGTCTTTTCCCCGTTCAGAAACCCAGGTCGTTGCACGCATCTCTGCTTGTCTAGCAGACATCTCTCAGTGGATGTCTGCTCAACACCTCAAGCTCAACATTGACAAGACTGAACTGCTTTTTCTTCCTGGAAAAGATTGTCCCACTATTGACCTAACAATCAACATCGGCCCCTCTGTTGTTTCCCCGACTCAGACTGCAAGGAATCTGGGTGTGATCCTAGATAACAAACTGTCCTTCACTGCAAACATCGCTGCTACAACCCGCTGCTGCAGATACACTCTTTACAACATCGACCTCTGCAGCTCATAATGCAGCAGCTCGTCTGGTCTTCAACCTTCCTAAATGTTCCCACACCACACCGTTCCTCCGCTCCCTTCACTGGCTTCCAGTAACTGCTAGAATCCACTTCAAGACACTGGTACTAGCGTACCATGCTGTGAATAGATCTGGCCCTTCCTACATCCAGGACATGGTTAAACCATACACCCCAGCACGTGCACTCCGCTCTGCATCAGCCAAATGGCTCGCTGCACCCGCACTGTGAGGGGGCCCCAAGTTCCCATCAGTAAAAACACGTGGGTTTGCTATCCTGGCTCCAACATGGTGGAATGAGCTCCTCATTGAAATCAAGACAGCAGAAAGCTTACACATCTTCCGGCGCAGACTGAAAACTCATCTCTTTCGACTCCACTTCGACTAATACAATTACTAACAAAGCACTTATATACTAATAAAGGACTGGCTTATCTAAAGCCACTAATTTTGGCTCTATGAAACCTGATGTACTTATATATTCTGTTTTCTCCAAGTTTGTATCTTCTTGGTCGAATGCACTTATTGTAAGTCGCTTTGGAGAAAAGCGTCAGCTAAATGCAATGTAATGTAATGTAACAAGCAGACATTAAAGAACAAAGATTCAAAATTACTACAAAGACACACAACATCAGTATGAAGACACACAACTGTATAAAGAAATAATGACTACAAAGAAAAAGTAAATGACCACGAGGGGCACACAACCACATAAATGCCTGACTCCTACACAGAAAAATCACAAAAAGAGGCATGACAACTTTAAAATCTGTGTGTTTTGCTCCTATGTAAGAGGTGCTTCGACCTTTTGCATGTCTGTTCCAGGGGCCTTTATGTATCTGTCCTGACACAAATACGGTGTTTGTCTATTATATAGAAGGATAAACAAATCCTTGTACTATGTTATGTAAGGACGGGGCTGAAACGTATGACTTTTCAGTGAGTCAGCGTTGGAAGCGAAAGAAAGCGAGGGGGAGGGGCATGAGAGAAAAACATACGAAAAAAGACGAGGCTTTCCTAACTTTTTTTATTTATTTGATGCTGATGTTTTTTTTTTCTCCCTCCACATTTTTCAATCTGCGAATGCAAGCAAGCTGCAATAGCGAATGCACTTTTAACTACAAGCACAAATCAAACCGAGCCTTTAGCGAGATGAGTAAGACACCAATAATCAGAGGGTTGGATGGATAAACAAGAAGAAAAACCAAGGGTCTGGTATTTTTGAAGTGAATTGTTTATCTACAGGCAGCAAGACTTGGCCTGAAAGTCTGTAGATGAATGTTCAACAAACACACTCATCATTAGTCAATCCATCTGCAGTAAGAAATTATCCAAAGTTTGTTGACAGGTTAAAATGGCTGAGAAAGTTATTTTCACCCCACCTTACCCTGAGAATTTGCTCAGACTTGCACTGGGCCCACTTATTTGTATAGCTGGACTCTAAAAGTGAATACAATCAATCACTTGTTCGAGGAAGAGCTTCACGTCTCAGCCTTTTTGACAAGAACCCTTCCTTTTTGGCAAATTAGTGGCACAGACTGCAAAATAAATGAAACTGGAACATCCAACCACGACTCTGTTTGCTGGCACCCTCTTTAAGCTTAAGAAGAAAAAACAAGTATGACCTTCCTTCGCTGTCCTCTCTTTTATCATCTTTTTTCGTGGACTGCACAAGTGTATTTGTGCTCCCCAATCAAACAACCTTTCCTTAGTGTGTCTTTTTTCCTTTTCCTTGCAAACCCCCCCCCTCATGTTTAATACTTGTTTTTGATAAAGTGGATATAATTGTTTGACCATGGGTTCACTCTTTGGATTTGTTCTATTTTTTACTAAAAAGAAAAGCAATAAAAAAGAATCGATTACAGCAAGTACCTTGAATGCATTTGGTTCTAATGGCCTTTGTGTGTATCTTGGTGAATCTAGTATTTCGTTTGAAGGAGGTGATATGAGAATGTTGACACTTGAGCATCATGTTCATTTCAGTAGGTACACTTTATTAGTGCCCAGCACGAATCATTTTCCCACTTGAAATTCAAAGATTCAAAAGGATACTAGTTACAGACTCGGGTCACACAGTTCTTCATATCGATGATTTCTATACTGTCAGCGTCCCCTCATCTTAAAGTCTTATACAGTTGGGTATGATCTGAAGAACTGCAAGTTAGTCAAGTAAATAAAGTAACTGTCATAGTCCTCAAACCATTACGATATGATGAGTGCTTCATGACACATTATCCAGCAGGACATCTCTATCTGATGAAGACTGAGGCCATGATGTTCCCATTTGCATGTACTTAGTTGACAGAAAGAGAACCCAGGATGATCCCTTAATGCTGAGGTCCATTTAATTGACAGACTATCCCTGCCACGGATTCTGTTTTAGATTTTCATGGAAAGAAGTTCAAAATGCAGTTAATGGAGTACAGTGACTTCTAGATGTAATCCCTTTGCTGATTATGCCCACATGGAAGGAATATATATGAACCTATATATTTTTAATATATGTCACATATAGGTTTAACATATATGCGACATATCTGAAATTGGACCCCTACATATATGTCTCTGAACATATATGTACATATATATCCATATATGCACATATAGGTTTTACATATAGGTTTCACATAAATGCATATATATGTAAAACATATATGTGCATATAAGTTTCACATATATGTGCATATATGTTTATTTACACCTATGTTCAAGGATTATACATTATTACATGTTAGACGCTTTTATCCAAAGCGACTTACATACTCAATACTGTGGACAATCCCCACAGGAGCAATTTGGGGTGAAGTGTCTCAGGGACATGCTGACTGCAGTGGGGTTTGAACCTGTGACCATCTGAACCCCAGACCCACTGCGCCACACACCTACATAGCCTACCTACATAAAAAAATACAACACACAAAATGTCACAAGTCATTAACATACATTTATTGTCAATAAATGTCAATTATTTAGTCTGCTTTTGGCTAACCCTGAGCTCTGTCAGCTTGTTGTTGATGGCTGTACCCAGCTGGCCCTTTGTTGTGTGTGTCTCCTCAGGAGTTTCTTCGTCGCCATTCAAGTAATTCTCTTCATTAAAATTTCGAACACAGTCAATCGGCAGAATGCTCCTAAGTCCCTTGTCACTACCTTCTGTCCACTCCACCAAGGCAAACGTGCACATGGTGACATTAATGTAATTTAATTTGTATGTTTGTTCTGTCTGTTCTGTCTGTTGTGTTTTCCTGTATATCCCAAGACAATTCAATGTATATATACATTGAATTGTCTTGGGCAATCCGCAAACCTCAATCTGCATTGAATGGAAATAAGTACAATGATTAATTCATGTAGTTATATAGAACTTTGGAATAATATGCACATTACCACATTACCTTGCAAAGACCTATATATATGTAGGCATTCTGTATGACATATATGCAAAAAGACAGATATATGAGCTATATATGAGGCATTATGTAGGAGATATATGCAAATATATGAACCTGACTTTGGCATATATGTGGAAATATATGAGCTATATATGACATATCTCCTATTAATCCACATATATGCACATATATGAACCTGACTTTGGCATATATGTGGAAATATATGAGCTATATGACACATATATCTCCTATTAATCCACATACATGCACATATATGAACCTGAATATGGCATATATGCAGCATATATTCTGCATATATTTGCCCTATATTGGCATATATGTTCGTATACTTTCTTTCCGTGTGGGTGCACTCCCCAACACAAAATGGCTTCCCATTAACTACAACAAATTGCGACTTCAGTCACAGCTTGACATAACAGACGAGTACATGCAAGAGTCAAGGGGGTTCAGACATGGTTGTCATAACAGTAGGATAGAGAGATCTATGCTGTTGGCCTATCCAAGAACTACTGTATAATCCCAGGCTGAGTGCCATAAATACGACTGTGGCAGCAATGTCACACAGTTAATTGTGAAGTCTTCGCTAGCCTCATGACATTTATAGCATTGTCTCTCAAAGCCAATCGATCATTTGTAATAAAACAATCTATTTTACAAGAAACAGAGGTGAGACCACACCCCTCCTTCCCTGAGAGAACCATGCATTTCACTTTGATGGCAGGCTTTGAATAAAACAATTTAAAAACAGCAGGCAGTGACACAAGGCTTTCCCTCCCTGTAATATACCAACCCAGTCTCATAAAAAAACGTGTAATACCTACGTTGGTCCACAATGTAGGACGTAGTATTTCTACAAAAACGCCTCTGAAATTGTAAGATCCCTATGTTTCTTTTCACCATTCATTCCAATGGCTGGCGTCTATGTCACGTGATCTTCACATTTCTCCCTGCAGAAAAAAAAAACATGGCCGAACTTCGTTTTATTCTCGGTGTAAAATGCCTATTTTAAAGTTAGTTTGGCCATTAAAATGCGTTTTGATGTCATTTGATGCGAGAAATATGAGTTGTTATTTCAGATTATGTGTGCAGTGGATGTACATGATCTTTAGTTTGCTACTTATTACGAAGATTACTTCAGGAAATGGTGTCAAAACAACTTTTTCATTGTTACCAAGGTGGTTGCTAGGGACGCTGCTATCGATATTATTTCTGTTATGTTGTGTAACTGTTTAATGGTGTTATCTTTATTGCTACCCCCTTCCCCGTCAACATTAACACATAATTATCCTTGTGTTTATTTATTTGTTTGATTAATAAACACAAGTTGGAGTCCGTCAGGAGGGGTCACAAACATAAGACCAGCTGTTAAATAAAGCTCTTCTGACCTTAGCTGTCATGTGGGTATATAGGCTATTAATGCTGCCCATTATGGGCACAAGCAATTTTCACTCATTTATTAATTATATGTTTTAAATTTGAGTGTTTCCTATCCCCTAAACCTCCAGGGATGTACACAGTTTAATACTGGCAACTTCTTATTATGGGAAATACGAAAATGTCTTTTAAAACTACAACTCCCAGTAGAGACGTGCCATAGAATAGAACATGTTGCGAAACACACAATAGCCAGCATGTGTAGTTCTGGGGATGGGGTGGGGGAGGGGGGGACGAGGTGGACCCGTTCAAATCCAGTTTTGGACAGTCTGCCGTGGTTCCATCCCATTTCAAGTGCTGTTCAACGCTCGGCGTAACCCTCGGAGCACACTCTCCAATCACAGAGCTTGAGGACTATCACAGGGTTTGTCAAGCGAAGCGGAGAGAATACTTACTTCCGGGTGTAATATTCTGTAAAGCAAATGAGCTACCCTCGGTCCTGACGGACTCCAACTTGTGTTTATTAATCAAACAAATAAATAAACACAAGGATAATTATGTGTTAATGTTGACGGGGAAGGGGGTAGCAATACATGTAACACCATTAAACAGTTACACAACATAACAGAAATAATATCGATAGCAGCGTCCCTAGCAACCACCTTGGTAACAATGAAAACGTTGTATAGACACAATTTCCTGAAGTAATCTTCGTAATAACTAGCAAATTAAAGATCATGTACATCCACTGCACACTAGATCTGAAATAACAACTCATATTTCTCGCATCAAATGACATCAAAACGCATTTTAATGGCCAAACTAACCTTAAAATAGGCATTTTACACCGAAAATAAAACGAAGTTCGGCCATGTTTTTTTTTTTCTGCAGGGAGAAAGGTGAAGATCACGTGACATAGACGCCAGCCATTGGAATGAATGGTGAACAAAAACTTAGGGATCTTACAATTTCAGAGGCGTTTTTGTAGAAATACTACGTCCTACGTTGTGGACCAACGTACTTATTACACGTTTTTTTGTGAGACTGGGTTGGTGTACCGGCCGACTCCAGCACCTCGTCTCCTGCTGGCTCTCCAGCCGACGCCAGCTCCCCGAGTCCTGTCGGCGT
>CALSBZ010046891.1:107573-120335 GCA_943591055.1 Gobionotothen gibberifrons | reverse complement strand
CCCAGCGATCGACCGGTCGATCGCGATCGACTGGTTGGGCACCCCTGCTCTACGGTAACCAAATTACCCTGTTCCTCTCCCAGTGAATATTGGGCCCAAAGCCATTTGGAGCCCCGATCATCATTTTGGTTGGCAGCAGGAGAAAGAAGATACTGGAAAAATAGCTGGCGGCCTGCCAGGATCTAATCAGATTACTTTTCCTCTGCAGAGAGAGAGGGCTCTTCCAATTGGGCTGTGAAAGGAAAGCACCTCGAATGCATGAATCAATCAATATCACCCAGGAAATGAGGAGCTTATTTTGTTTCAAAGGATCTAGTAAAATAATGATGTAGATTTGTCAGCCATAACCTGATAAATAGTAAGTCCCAGATCATATGTGTTTTGTTTTTTAAATAGTTCTGTGACAGTCACCCAAGCGATAGTATGCGATAGTATGTTTGTGTTTGCAAGGTGAAATCAGAGTTGTGGGTGTGGTGCAGTGATAATTGTTAACAAAAACTATGAACAAAAATACACACAAAACAAGACTGAAAATTGATAAAACATTTGAAAAACCAAGGAAATGTATTTCAAGCTTTAGTCAATCAACCCTAAAACAGAATGTAAATATCGATGAATGGACAAAGTAATAACTGGTTCAATGCTTCAATGTTTTATTGAGTTTACTAAATGTATGTGTGAAATATATATGTTAGGCTCCTTATGAGTAAAACTGTACCCCCTCCTGCTGAAGTCCTCAGTTTCATTTAGCTGCATGACCTGTTGCACTATAGAGCAGCATCTCACATCTGGGAGGATTCACTGTGTCTGAGTGAACCATCACAGTCTGCTAATAAAGAGACATGCTGCTTTTCTACAAAAACAATAAGTGTCATCAATGTCACATACAAAATTAGACTAAAACTAATATAATATAGACACTTCAAGCGTGTTTGGTGCTCTAGCATTGCATGTAGGCTGGCTTCATAGAAATCCATGCCAGGACTACAAAATAAAAAACTGTAAATCCATGAGAAATGTATTTCTCACTGAACTGCATGTGTTGGGTCTTGGCCGCTTCTTTTTTTCATTGGGCTCTCCTAAGCCTGGTTCCACCTATCCTTGCCTAACCATGCATCCACTCGTACCCCTAATTTACAGATAATATTAGCACATTTTAATGCGCTTCTCCGCAGCATGAACTACAGTGGTGTTACAATCAACACCATCCCAGGAGGAACTCTTACTTGCGGACGCCGAACTAGACCGTGGACCCAAGGCTTATGTAAATGTATTTTAAAATGTTTTTTGCGTGGAAATATATTGCAATCCTTAATCTTTCTACGGACCCCCTGCAATAACCCTTAGGGCTACCCGTACCCCCGGTTGGTAACAAATAACGATATGTTCGGATAATGAGCCATAATAATAATGAAAATCATAATAATATTACAATATATCAGCCCTTAAAAAGGCTGCAGCTGTAGGAGAGGAGTTACCTGCAGCTCAGCGTTGAGTCGAGGCATGGAGGCAGCTCGGGCCTGGGTCTCCAGACCGGAGCCAGGCACTGGGAGGGTACTGCTGGCACTGGTCTCCATCTTCCTCATCTCCACAGACTCCTGGGCGTGCACATACACAAACACAACTCTATTAGCATCATTCGGTGTGTGGTGGCTAGATTTCCTTTTTATTCCACTTTAAGAACATTATGATTCTGCTGACAAATACATGATAGTCACCCTGCCAACTCAATTCATACCTTACATTTTCGAATTAAAATCTGTATTATTATTTTTTTCTTAAATAACAGTCACCGCCAGCAAATAAAGCCTGAGTAATTGCTCATTTGGTGCATTCTGTATAATGCACGTTTCACAATGCTCTTTGTACCAATCTCACAAAAGAGACATTTTATACCAGGGGTTTCACAGAATCATGGTTCAGTTACAGTCGGCACGGTGGCACGGTTACTGCAGTCAAACATACAGGTGGCTGAGAGCACAGCAGCAATGAATGCCACACTTCATACACACATTATTCACACCAATCTGCTGTCCTCACTTCTTCGATTTAACACTGAAAGGGTGAATGAAAACTGCAGATGGTTCAAAAAGCAAGCCAGGTAGGGTAGACCTTTAAAGTGTTCTAACAACGAACACATATGATATGCAGGGTGGGAGGGTTACTTTAAAAATGTAATCCATTACAATAAATAGTTACATGTCAAAAAGTGTAAACAGTAACCTAATCTGTGTATCACAATATCAAAGTAATGTACTTTCTGTTACTTTTGTGTTACCTTAATATCTAATGCAATGCAAATACAAACAATTGAAAATAAATAACAATGAGATGTTTTTACTTAAGTTTATGTAACAACCTTAGAAAAGAAGAAAGATATTTCATATGAAAAACTGGAGTAACAGTAATAGTTTACAAATGCTGTTTATACTTAATACTGTAAGGTTTCAGCGTTAGAGTTCTTTTAGTTTATTGTTTTGTGTTTATTCTTGTGGCCTTGCATTTTATTTTGATATTGACTCTACTCTCTCTTTTCAGGTGTCTACACTTCCTGTCGTTGTGTGTCACCTGCCAGCTTGATTGTGGTCTCCTGCTCATGATTGTTTTCACCTGTGCCCCATTAACGGTTGTGTGTATATATAGCCCTGCTCTCCTTTTGTCTTTTGTCGATTCGTCTTGACACCAAGTCCATGTCTGTACTCCCTCGTGAATCATTGAGCAACCTAGTCGAACCTAGAGGTTCTACAGCCATTAGAGGCCAGCTATGTGATAGCTGTCAGCTGTCACATTTACAGCTGACAGCTATAAATCAAGGGGTCCAGGACTTAAATGCCCGTCAGCACAACTTCCAGTCTACAGTGTCAACGGAGATAAATCACCTGAATGAGAAGATGCGCGACACCTCGAGGCTTACCCTGCTGTTCCTGCGACCGGAGTTTTCCGGTCCAGCGGAGGTCGGGTTTGCTGATATCACCGTTCAAGTACCCATGTCTTCGACTACGCTCCACCTCGCTTTGCCAGAGAATTTCTCCGGAGACTCTGGAAACTGTCGTCCATTCCTGGTTCAGTGCGATCTCCACTTCAAACACCAGCCCGCAGCATTTTCCCACCGATCAAGGTAGCTTTTATTGTGTCTCATCTAACGGGCAGAGCGGGAGCCTGGGCAACAGCGGAGTGGTCCCGGGACTCACCTGTTTGCCAGTCATTAAGACTGTTCATGGATACCATGAGCAAGGTTTTTGACCAGACATCATCCGGGAGAGAGTCAGCGAGAGCCCTGGTGAACATCAAACAACGGCAGAGGAGAGTGGCGGATTACACTATCGAATTCCGGACCCTGGCAGCGGAGAGTGGGTGGAACTCAGCGGCTCTATTTGATGCGTTTCTGCATGAGTTAGCGGATCCCATAAAGGATCAGTTAGCTCCATTAGAGCTGCCTGAAGAATTGGACTCGCTCATCGCCATGGCTATCCGGGTGGACCAACGTCTAGCAGAGAGACGTCGGGTGAAAGGAGAGAATGCAGTATCCACTCCACTGTTCAGACGGGAGTCACCGAGGGAGCACTTGGCGGAGAAATACCTGGACTTCCTCTCCAGAGCGAAGGAACGCCGCAGAGGAACAGATGCAGCTCGGAAAAGAGCCAAACTCACCCCGGAGGAGCATCAGCGCCGTCTACAGGAGCGTCGGTGCTTCTACTGCGGCCAGCAGGGTCATGTTCTGGCAGCCTGTTCGGCAAAAGATCAGGCTCATCAGCAGGAAGAGGGACGCTGGTGAGCCGAGTGACTTCTTTCGGCCCTCCCTCGAGAAAATTGATTCAGGTACAAATTAAACTTAATGATAAAACTGTGACTCAGGATGCATTAATTGATTCTGGGGCTGATGAGAGCTTGTTAGACTGGGAGCTGGCTAAAAGTTTGAACTTAAACATTGCCCTTTTAGATCAGCCATTAGAGGCTAGCGCATTGGACGTCCGTCCGGGCTCTACTATCCCCAAAGGCCGGTTGTACTCTCTCTCTGGTCCAGAAAGGGAGGCCATGAAAGAGTATATCAGATCATCACTCAAAGCTGGCTTGATTCGGCCATCATCATCCCCAGCAGCAGCAGGTTTCTTTTTTGTGGGGAAAAAGGACGGTTCATTGAGGCCCTGTATTGATTACAGTCCACTAAATCAGATCACGATAAAGAACAGATATCCCCTTCCACTCATCTCTACTGCATTTGAACTATTACAAGGAGCTAAGTTGTTCACCAAGTTAGACTTAAGGAATGCTTATCACCTACTGTGCATCAGGGAGGGGGATGAGTGGAAAACAGGGTTCAATACACCTACAGGACATTACGAATATTTAGTTATGCCTTTTGGACTTTCTAATGCACCTGCTGTTTTCCAAACACTCATCAATGATGTATTAAGAGATTTCCTGAATATATTCTGTTTTGTGTATCTCGATGATATTCTCATCTTTTCTCCTGATGAGAAATCCCATGTTAACCATGTTCATCTTGTTCTCCAGAGACTCCTTGAGAACAATTTGTTTGTGAAAGCCGAAAAATGTGAGTTTCATGTCAACTCAGTGTAATTTTTGGGCTTTGTGATTTCCCCAAACAAAATGGAAATGGACCAAGCAAAGGTCAGCGACGTGGCTAATTGGCCAATGCCAAGCTCCAGAAAAAAAGTTCAGCAATTCTCGGGGTTTGCTAACTTTTACAGACATTTCATACGCAATTTCAGTGCCATTGCCTCTCCTCTCCATGCCCTTACCTCTCCCCATGTTCAGTTTGTGTGGACTTCACAGGCAGAGGACTCTTTCCAGAAACTGAAGAAAAGGTTCACAACAGCTCCCATCCTGACTGTACATGATGCCAGCCTGTCATGTGGTAGAGGTAGACGCCTCCAACGACGGCGTTGGGGCTATATTGTCCCAGAGGTCAACGGCGGACAACAAGCTTCATCCTTGTGCCTATATCTCCCGAAAGCTGTCATCTGCTGAGAGGAATTATGACGTGGGAAATCGGGAACTGTTGGCTGTGAAGATTGCTTTGGAGGAGTGGCGGCACTGGTTGGAAGGAGCGGAGCAGGATTTCCTGATCTGGACGGATCACAAAAACATGCAATACATCAGGAAGGTCAAACGTTTGAACTCTAGGCAGGCCAGATGGGCTTTATTCTTTAATAGATTTAGTTTCACTCTGTCATATCGACCTGGTTCACAGAACGGAAAGCCTGATGCACTCTCCAGAAGGTATGATCCTGAGCCAGTCCCCAAGGCCCAAGAGTTCAAAACTTTTCATCTCAATCAGATCCGATCAGATTTTGAAATCCCATTTTTTGTGATCCAGGATCAGACAAGTCGGACAAATTTTGTCCCTGGAGTTCAAAGCAATTCAGGATAGGATCAGCCTGATCCAGATTACGATTTTTCAAGATTACTAGATCCTGAATATCAGTGCTTTAATCCTACCGAGCGCCATCTAGTGGACATGAAAAATAATACAAGGAAGACAAGAGACCACATTGCAGAGACTTCTATTGTCCGCACTTACGTTTGAAAGGTGATGACAGATGATGGAATTTTTTTTTGTTGAAGATATTTTTTCTTTAATCTAAATTACATTTGTGATTGACAATCTTTGTTGTCATACTTTTATGAGCATAAACATTTATGTCATCAACATTTGGTTGAAAACAAAATAGGCCACCACAAACGTGAGCAAAAAATGAAAAATAAAATTGATTTGCCATGAAGGCTAAACATGGTGTATTATTTCAGTTAACAAACTTTGCCATCTTATTTATATTGAAACATCTTTTAAAATAAATTGTACAGTACATTTTGCTCTGGTAATCCACTGGAAATCCACCCATCAGGATAATCCAGTTTTTTGGGATCAAACTGATCCCAATCCTGTGTTGTCGGTTTGAACTCCCCGTTTTGAAGATTTGATCCAGATTAAAGCTTGGATTGGATTTCATGATCTGATCGGATATCAAAGTGATCCCAATCCTGTTTTTTGGTTTTGAACTCTCCAAAATCTAAATCTGATCTGATCAGATAGGGATTAAAAGTTTTGAACTCTTGGGCCCAAGAGTCCAGAACCCCTTCTGCGGCCAGACCGAGTGATAGGGAGTGTGACCTGGCCCATTGAAGTCAAGGTCAAACAGGCAAACAGCGGGAATCCTGTCCCTAGAGGGTGTCCTCAGAATCGCTTGTTTGTGCCGGAGCAACTTCGATCTCAAGTTGTTCATTGGGCCCATACGTCTGTACTTACCTGTCATCCTGGAAACAAGAGGACCCTCTTCATAGTGAGACACAGATTCTGGTGGCCTGCTATGTGGAAGGATGTTGCAGAATATGTGGCAGCGTGCCCTGTGTGTGCCAGGAACAAAACTTCTCGTCAAGCTGCGGCAGGTCTTCTCCAACCTCTGCCCATTCCCAACAGACCATGGTCTCACATTGCGTTGGACTTTGTGACAGGATTGCCAACATCGGCAGCCAGGTAATACCACAATACTCACTGTGATTGATCGTTTTTCTAAAATGGTACACTTTATCGCCATGTCCAAGTTACCTACTGCCAAAGAAACAGCAGAGGCCATGTTGTCCCATGTGTTTAGGATCCATGGTTTTCCCAGTGATGTCGTTTCAGACCGAGGCCCACAATTCGTGTCACGTTTTTGGAAGGAGTTTTTTCGCCTAATCCAAGCCACTGTAAGCCTGACCTCCGGATACCACCCACAGTCGAATGGACAAGCGGAGAGGATGAATCAGGATTTGGAGACCTGTCTGAGATGCCTGGTGTCCGAGAAACCTACCACCTGGAGTAAAAGTCTGATTTGGGTTGAGTATGCGCACAACACGTTACCCACATCAGCCTATGATAACACATACTTGTAAGACAGTGATATCAGAAAAAAAATTCAGATTCAGATCTGGTTTACTTTGCAGTTGAGGACAATGAGGGACTTGGTCACAATTGGAGATGCACAGAATGCACAAAACATGTTGTCAGTGCTATTTGTCATGTTTGAAATACAGTCCTTTACATGACTTACACATCAGTAAAGAGTTGTTTCTAACTGTGTACTTTAAAGATGTTTACACATAGATAAATGTAATTACATTTTTGAAACAGAATGATTTCCTTTGTCATGAATCGCACGTACCATGACACTCACCTAGCCACAAACATTTATATTCATTTAAAATACAGGTTCCCACACGCAGCATTTGAATATGAGTCTGCAGTACCTGAATGAGGGGAGGGGCCGGTGTGTCCTCTGAGGGGCCCCGGGACATGGTCCTCTTAGTCTTAGCTCTGGACGCTTCCTTTGGCTTTTCCATCACCCAGGAGGATGATGCCTTTATGCTGTGCTCATGTCCTGGTCTGTATGATGTCACAGTTCAGCATAATAATAAAGTACTGTAGAAACACTGTATACAAAGTGTATGTACACAGTCATTGCTTTGGGTGGCAGTGGTGTGATAATGAGCAGTACACTGAGTTTTTAGACTTGTTGTTGCAGTGAGGGGATTTTGTTGTTTTAAATTCGCAAGCAGAATTTGGAACAAGGACATTTACAAATATTAAGATATATAGATTTTCACATTATCACAAGAAAACAATTGAGCTCAATTTACAGTATGAGATTTAATAAATTACCTGAAAATAAAATATCTAAAGCAAATCAAAGTCTATAACCATGTTACAATATGCTAACGTATTAGTGTATAGCAAACAAACTTGGAATCAGCCCTCATGTAAACCTGATTTGACAAGTTCTCCTTCCAGATTCTAGATCAGTGCAGCTACAAGTTCAGATAACATTTGCTACATTTAAGCAAAACGTAGCAAATGTGGTGGTCTAGGCCAGTGATTCTCAAATGGGGGTACGCAGACCCCTTGGGGTACGTTGGGGTACTGCAGGGGGTACGTGAGATAAAAAAAAAAAAAAGTTAATTAAAAAAATACCATGCATCATTACAAAAATAATCTTAGTACAATAAGTTAAATAGAAAACACATTTTTATATAAAATATTCCTAGAACCACCAAGGGGGTTGTCAAACATGTCAAATGTGTGTATTGTATTTTATAGTTTTTCACAATATATCATTTTGTTCATTGGTTTGTTAAACATATAACTTAAATTGAAAAACTCCTTGGAAAAATGGGTTTCATAAAAATGTTATGTTGCATGAAGATGAAAATATCCTTAGCTTGTTGTAATGCATGCATGAAGGAGTTAATACATTACACACTCTGAGGGAACATCACTATATTGTAATTATTTATATAGGCTTTTTCGATCAAAAATGTTCGGGGTCGGTCAGGGGGTACTTGGCTGAGAAATGTTTCAAAGGGGGTACATTACTGAAAAAAGTTTGAGAAGCACTGGTCTAGACTCTAGTACACTGTAGAAGCCTCGGATCTTTGCTTGATTATTGCAGATTCCTAGCTCAGGAATCTTTAGTCAATGTTTGCTCTCTCACTGTACACAATGTTTATATGTACATATAGCACACTATGTCTATACATTCAGTAGATTGGAATATAGAGAGTATTCTAATTTATTCGGTACATTTTACTGTAGATACTCGTCTGAATATAGGTATTTTCTTTTTACTGAGAATATGTATATATTCTTTTTAATCCATCTATCTTTTTTCACACCTCACCTCGCAGCTGAAACTGTAAATATTCCAGATATAATTGGTTATAGTAATTGCGGCTTTAGTGAAGCCTGTCTTCATTAATATTCTTGTAAAGGTAAATGTGATCTTACTGTATAGGTTTTAAATTCTAAGTTGTAAATCCAATTTAGAATTGCCGTACTGAGGTGGTAAATTCAAGAATACTGATTGGTCTGACTATAGCATGGTGTCTTGGTGTAGTGAACCCAGACATAGTCTTAGAGTCAGGCCCAGTATTACTGCAGACAGTTAGTCAGCTGTTTGCAGGGTGTCCTTCTCTCCCTCATGCAGGTAGGGAAAGGTGGAGACATGTTAACAGATGCAGATTATGTATTCTGATGAATTTACTGAGGCCACACAATTTTTGATGGTCACTTTTATCTGGAAAAAAGCTTCACTATCAAAAGTACTCCACCAAAAGGATCATCCTCAGCATACATTTACACAATGTCATTTTCTTAAAAAATCTGGCAGTATTATACTTTTAGGATCATGCTGTCTAGCCTGAAGGCAGTACACCTAACCCTGGTGTTACCTTGTGTCGAAAGTGTTGATTTTGTTAAGTCACTCTTGGCTATTACTCTGAATGTATAGTCTTGTGTGTGAGCTAAAGCTTTATTTCCTGAAGCGTGAAACTTACAGCGTGCCTCCGTTGTTCAGGGAGTTGGAGCTCGGCCTGGTCTGTAGCTGGGACTTGGATTTGGGCTGAAGCATGCTGGGAGGCTCCACACTGTTTAGCATCATAGGCAGATCTTTCTCCTGCATGTGAGTCAGAGGCAGCAATGGCTTAAACAGAGCACCGACCTTGCACTGTGGAGAAGAAACGTATGGCAACATGCTGAACATTCAGAGGCAGCAGGCAGAATATTGTTGCACCCAGCTCCAACATAGGGGTGTCACATGGAGACCTGGGCCAAAATATAAATTTCTTGCATTGTATGCTTTGTATGTGGTTCATCTGTGTGTATCCATGAGTATCTGTGTGTTCCCAAACAGACATGCACCTGTAGAGTAGATGTACAACTTGCAAATGAGCAGCGACCAGCAGCTGATGCAGGATCACCCTCGGCTGTAGCTGCTAAGCATGCCTTGTTTCTCAAATGGGGTAATAGTTCCCCTAGGGGGACATTCGTGTACTGAAGGAGGTCGCTGAGATTTTTTTAAACATGAATTACAAAAGTGCTTTATTCTTAAAATAATTATCAGCGTTTAGTCTAGTTGCGAGCTCATAGAGTTCGATAGTGAACCCAGAAATGTTGAGCACCCCAAGGTTTGATGATAGAAATGTAAAGTACGGGTCCCCAGCAAATAGAAGCATACACACATGTTGGGAAAATTGAATTAGCATTCAGGATAAAACATTTCAGCTCTGACTCAGTGGCAATTTTTTTACTCTCGGTGGGCTGATTTTTATATATTTTGGGAAGTTTGAGGGGCATCTGGATCATTTGGATTGGACAGATTGCTTATTTATTTGAAAAGGAATTGTCCACAGTAGAGATCATCATGTTTTTCATCTTCTGCTCTCTATATCCAATGGTCGCAACACTGCTCATGGTGGTCAAAATCAGTACAAATATGGCCACTTTCTGTTTAAAACAGCAATTTTTTATCCTGTCAGAAATTGATTCAGCATCTTCAATAACCCCCAAAACCACTCAAAATGTTTCCAAAAAGGTCAAACCGTTTCTATTTACATAGGCCATAATACCATTAATGCTAATTGATGCAATTTAAGATGATTGTGCAAATTGCCCAACACATGCAGATTATCATGCGGGAGTTTCTATGTGCTGGGGACCTGTACTATACATCTATCATAAAACGTTGGGGTACTCAACATTGCCAGCTTCATTATGCTGGCAACTAGACTATATACAGATAATGTCATGTTTGAAAGAGCACACTAAAAAGATGCAGCTCAAGCTAATTCTTTATGTGTGTGTATGCATGCAGGCATACAGAGTGTGTATCAGTGAATGCTTCATTTCCAGATCCAAGGCCTTATTGGCATATAAACAGCAGCTACAGTGTAGATATGGCAATGAAAAACTGAAGTCCAAGGCTCCTCCAGCAGTGCAACATTAATATATATATATAGGGCTCAATGCGTTTGCTTCAGTGCGTGTGTATGTGTACACTGCAAAAAAGATCGCAATTTTACGGGAAATAACTGTACATTTTTATAGTAATTATCATGTTTTATTTAAATAACTTGCAAAATCCTGTAAAATTACAGATATTAACTATAAATTAACAACCCAAAACATTATTTTAAGTATTTTGACAACAACAAATAACGTTTATTTCCTTCTTTTTTTTTACAGTAAATGTACTATATAATATTTACAGTATTTTTGCACTTTCAGAAAATACATGTAGATGTACGTAAAATAAAAAGTATTATCTGTAATTAAATATGTAACTCGTAATATATAAAAGTGTATTACTATTAAAAGACTTTAAGATATTTCTTTGTAATTTTAAGGTAAACATAAAACTGTAAAAAAAAAGCATCAAATAAAAAAAAACGTAAAATGTAAGTAAAAATGTTTACATAAATCATTTTCTCAATATTCGATTGAATCCACCACAAACACAAAATATCCAATGTTGAAACAAATGTAAATAAATATGTTTTCATTAAATTCCTAACTTACTATATTGTAAACATCTACAGTTGACAATATCATAAAAATAAAAATAAATCATAGAAAGTGGAGAAATCTCTGCAGGGAGGACCAAGGTTTAAAACACACACTGTTATTTACTCAACAATAAGTCACAGTTATCCTTGTTTTATTTATGTGTTCGGTTGCTGTGTTTTTTTTTTTCATGGTCAATATACAGTAATAAACCTTAGTCTTACATGCAGTATAATGTATGGTTTTCGGATTCTGGCCGACAGCCAGAACTACGGCACTTAGAATTAGAATTTAGCCAATATGAGCGATATGTATCATTTTAAGGAAATAGACTGTTAGTGGTATTGACCGAAGCTCCGCAGCTGTAGCTAGGCGCTGCTAATGAAAACTCAAGTGCTCAATTTGTTGGTTTTTCTTTTTGATTAAGAATTGACTAAGCATATCTTCCTCTTCGAAATCCCAGTTGTACTTCGCTAACACACAGTGCCTGGGAGGGTGCGTTTGATTGTTCCCACCCTTACCTAATTTATGGACTAGGTCATGTTAGACTGTGACGCAGGGAACTCGTCACTATGGACTGACGGCTTTGGGCCGGGTGATTGCACTTTATTAGCATGATTGCACAGTACAGTTGACATTGCGTATTTGCACAGAATGTATACGAATTATTTAAGTAGTATTTATTGACTGATTGGGCCATATTTATTGGAGTGGTTGAGTGTAATCAGGGTGCAAATAGTATGTTGATGTCTGTGGCTAATGATTGTGTGCACCTGGGGCCCTGGGTTGTCTCCCCCCCCCCCCCCCCCACCTGTGTTTAATTGCTCCCCCCTCACCTGTGTCTAATTAGTATGTCTATTTAAGTGCTGTTTCTTGTTGTGCTGTGAGAGTGTGTGTGAGATCCTCGTGGCTACAGGGTGTGCAACGTGAACAGCTGATTGAGCTGTGTCATATGTGTGCGATTTTAATAAATGCCCACGTCGGGTTATATTTTTGGACGTTCTGCCTCTGCCTCCTTGCTTGGTCTGGGCCGCTCAACGGTCTTTCTCACAAAGGCAAGTAAATGAGGACTTTATATAAACTTGCAAAACAAGACTGTATGATGTCAAGTTGAGTTCCTCATTGGTGGATCTGATTAAACATATAAACCAGAGGCAGTTTGCAACACCCATGTCATCTGAGACACAATGCATGCAAAAAGAAAAACATCAATGTAGGCAAGAAATCACTCCCACACAGTACAAAGCATCAACAACATGCAAATTAATGAATAGCTAATTAGGGTGTTAAACATTCTGAGAAGAGTAGGAGTTTGCATGCATACTTATATCAGTGACATAACCAAGTAATTCCTAGAGGTAATACAAATGGGGAAATTACACAGTGGCTGGGACATTTGGATCTCATCTGGCTGAATGTTGGTC
>CALSBZ010046891.1:67162-87573 GCA_943591055.1 Gobionotothen gibberifrons | reverse complement strand
TCCTAAACTTTCTCTCCTGAACGCGAGAAAAACGGACATATCAACAGGCCCCAAAAAGGTGTTTATGCCATAGTCGAGAATAATATTTTGCAAGTCCTGCACACTAGAGGTCATGAACTTTTTACACAAACATGGGAAGGTGTGTCTTATGCCATAGCCATAAAATATGTCTGGTCATGTCTAGTCCTGTACATCAGAGGCCATGCCCAGTTTCCACAAATATGGGTATGGAGGAGGTGTATTTAGGTTTTTCTATCCTGTTTCTGAGCATAAAGACACTGACAGAGAGGGAGCAAACGAGAGAGAGAGAGAGAGAGAGAGAGAGAGAGAGAGAGAGAGAGAGAGAGAGAGAGAGAGAGAGAGAGAGAGAGACCTCTCTGGGGATGGGGTTCCCCTGGTATACTCTCTCCCGGTAAAGCTCACTCCCTGGAGAGCTGGGTTTTTGCTCTCGGTAAGGTTCTCTCAAACTTGGTAAATATCTCTCGAATTTCTGGATTGAATGAGTGGAATGAATTGATATGTGTTTGTGAGTATTAGTACCCGCCATCTGTCGAAATATAGATATGTGTTTGTGAATGTTAGCTCCCGCCACCTGTCGGAATATAGGTATGGAATTGATGTGAATTGATTTGGTGAATGAAAGTTTGAATGTGCTTTTTATTATCACCGGCCATTTATGAGGAAATGCTCGGAATTAACTGAATTGGGCAGTTGAAGTTACAATTTAGTGTAATAAATGTAAAACTGTCATTTAGGGTTGCATATTAGAACATGATCACAGCATGATATGTTTTTGTATAATTATAATGTTATATAATTATAACGAGAGAAGGTAAAAACCCTGTATTAGTTTGGACCTATTTTTCTTCAAAGAAACTGATCCCACCTTTTGGATTGGGACAACTTAAAAGACATCTGCGCTCTCCTCTCCTGCTTCAAAGGTAAGATTGCACCCTGCCACACTCACACTTAGGTAGGGCCACACCTCATGTACTTATATCAAAATCCTTCGGGATCGCTTAAACAGATTTAGAGGGTCGTCTGAATTGAAAAAGCAGTTAATTGAACCTGGTTCTTCAGGAGTTAATAGAGGTGAGATCTTGCTGACGTTGGTGGATCTGAGCCAAGCAGTAAACTTACATAGACTCAATAATTTCAGTTAAGTCAATTAGTAGGTCTGAGTAATTTGCGGGAATAAATTATCAGCCCTCCCGACTCGAACAGGAGAGGAGAGGAGAGGAGAGGAGAGGAGAGGAGAAGAGAGGAGAGGAGAGGAGAGGAGAGGAGAGGAGAGGAGAGGAGAGGAGGAGAGGACTAAAGAATCTAAATGAGAGAGAAAATATGCTGAGTCATTACTCACACAATCCATTTCTATTTACCCTGTGCTCTCCCTAGTGGTTTAGATAAGATAAAGTAAATTATTACTCTGTACAGTGAGTGGTTTGATTAATTCACAGAAAGCAATTAAAATAGATTTTTAGGGGAAACAACACATTGACAGAACTGTATAGGGAAATTGATCTGTGTGTGAGTTTGGTGGAGAACACTTCTTCTTTGGTGGATGCAAAACGGCAGAGTAAGTTGTGTCTACAGGCATGCACTACACAATAACATCTATAAAACATATCATAGTACAAATACACTTACACATTTAGTTACTTTTATTAAAAACGGACTTTAGCCTATATTTGAAACAATGTGTCTCCCACCAGATCACTGCCTTCAGGTTGGAACAAGGAGAGTGTGTGAGGGTTCAGAATGTGATGTTGGTGAGAGGCTTACCTGTGTGTGGGGTCACCAGCAGATCCATGGTCTTCTGAGAGAGGCTGGGCCACACTGTGGACAGCTCCTTCTTTAACTCAGCGTCAGAGAGTCGCTGGGCTACCATGCCTGGAGATACACAGAGACACACTTTTAACCTTTTAATTAAAATACATAGATCAACTGCCAGCCACAGCACCGTATACAGTGTTGTAATAAAAAAGGGAGGGAAGGAGAGACAGAAAAAATGATCATCTTCCAACTACATTTAAGAAACAGAGCATGGAAAGCACTTAATGCGTTCCTGAGATCTGAAATTAGAAATCTCCATCAGAAGTGCAGATGCAGTGAAGGCAGGAAACAAGACCCAGATATGCTCAGGAACACGCAGCATTCCAATGACTGCAAATGGAGGTCACATTTACTTATTTCCACACCAAAAAAACTGAAACATTGACTTTAATCAAATGTAGGTTAGTTAAAAGCAATACTAATAGTATTGCTTAACTAACCTAATACAGGTATGTGACATCTGCTTAATTAATAGATGTAATGTTTCAAGTGCAGTTCTGGATTTTTTGCATTTTAACTTCACATGTGCATTTAAACAGATGAATGGAAAGGCACCAACAGAAGTCAGCAGAAAATGCTTTGTGTGTTCAGACTTGTTAGACTGCCCTGTATTTGCTGCGATGGCATGGAAACTCTGAAATGGCTACTTCTGTATTCTTTTCTTTCTCAAACCGAAGGTCAGAGGGATGCAAGGTTAACATTATTCATATTATGTCTTATCTCGAGTGGAAACCATAGAGGATGTCATACAATTCTCTATTCTAGCCACATGATAGTGTGGTGGGGTTTTCTTACCTGAGGCCAGTTTGATCTCCAGGGCAGTGCGGATGAGGGCCATCAGGGTGGAGGTGAAGTGGACGCTGTTGTCCTCGGCGATGGGCATGTTCATTTTGACAAGGCGCTGAGGAGAGGAGACGAGTTGTGACAGAGAGACTTTAGATGACTGAGTGATAGCAGACAGCCCCAGCAGAACATACAGCTCACCCAGAGAAAGCAGTCTGTGTGCTGCTGCCCTTCAATACACGCCATGGATTCCCTCTGTTAGCATAAAGTACCTTAAAGGTGACTTGCTACATTTTGTTATTATGTGTACAAGATTGGCAATAGATAAAACGTTACTGAGACAGCACACAAAAGGCCTTCCCTACAAGAACGTACAGAGGTGACAACTAGACATTCACATTCACTGCTATTTGCTACAGTATGCACTATGCTGCAAGTCAAAGTGCACTGGTGCAAGACTGATATTGACCGAAATAAAGGTGAGAGTAGGCATGTAACGCATAACCATGAAGTTGCCTGGACAGTCACAGGAGCTCGACTCTGGTTGCTATCCGAGCAGTCATCAACTTGGAGTTGAGATTGTTGAGTATGCTCTACTTGTACTGTGGCACAGTATGCTACATAAATAGTGTGTATTCCACCAGGCCTGGGCAGCCTTAGAAGCAATACTTTGTTCGTATAGGACTTATGCACCACGAGATGCATACACAATGCTATTGGATTGTTTGTGTTAGAGTTGAGCTCCCCTGGACACGAAAAGCATTCACCAACATGTGCTATCAGTGGCAGTGCAGAGAGTAAGACAGACCATAGTCAGAAAGATGTGGGGGTGGAGAGCTGAGGAGCATACACACACACACACACACACACGCACACGCACACACGCACACACACACGCACACGCACACACACACACGCACACACACACACACACACACACACACTCACACACACACACACACACACACTCGCAAATATGCATGTGGTCTGTCATTCACCTAAACGCATAAACAACTACATGCTGCACAATCAATTATACAGACAGGAGAACAGTTAGTAATGTCCTATGCTGCAGGTGTTTAACATTTAAAGCAATTGAGAAGCTATATTTGATTTAAATATCAATCCTTTTTAAAGCCTCATAGAAGATATGCAACAATGGGGTCAAGAAGATCAACATGCATTATCAGCTGGTGCAATGTCAATCAACATGGCAGATTTCAACAAAACATGTGGAAGTTTGTTTCATTTACAGTTTAAAAGGGTCAAAACAACTAGACCGGTTATATTCTATTGAGTTGTTAATATATTACACGTTAAACATAATGTTTACTAGCATTTTTAAAACCTAGATAATTCTCTAAAATGATAATATTGCATTTAATCTGGGTGCCTGTGTGGCGTCACACCCCCTAGCTGGCAGACAAACGTTGTAGTTGTCTGCCAGAAGTTTTAAGCCACAATTCTTGGATACACATAGTTTTTAACTGTAAAATAACAGTACAGGATTTGAGCAACCCTGTCTCCTAAAAATTACGTTCCTACAGAACTAAACTGCATTCTCAATTACGTTTAGCTAGAAACGTATTTTCTCCCACGTTACGTTCGTTATGAACGTATCTCAAATACGTTTATTTTCTACATATCTTTGCCATGTATTGTCTTGCTTATAATAACAATAACAGTCATTTATAAATATCATTTTAGAGCACACATTTGAAATCAGTAGGGGAGGCTGTAATTTCGCCAGCTGTGACTCTCATGAGCGAGGCAGAAAATAATAGTTTTAACATGCCAAAAAGCTGCTGTGTCGTTTATTGCACCTCAAACATTAAAACAAATCCAGAGTTACGTGTTTCTGTACTTCCTTTAAGAAGAAAGGACAGTAACAGAAGATCTCTGTGGCTTCAGGCTTGATCGCCGTTCAAATGACAGCGTTGGTTTCCCCAAAAGTGGGCGGGGCTGTAAAGTGACGTAGATTTTACTCTCATCTATTATTCAAAACCATTCAATTTATTCTAACGTAAATTACATGCCAGTGTTTTATCTTTTTATTTATTTGTTTTTATTTGAAATCATATAATGTCAGACTTTTTTTCTCGTCTGTGAGGAAAAGAAATGGGGCTTAGACAGGGCCGCCTTAAACATTTTTTTATTTTGGTTATTTTTAAAAATGTTAAATAAATAAACTCTTGGCTTTCAGAATATAAAACTTTTATTTCGAAAATCACACGATAAATACATGTTTGAAGCTTGTGAAGGGAAGAAGACAGCTCTCCCTCGCCACTCTGCTGTTCCACAGCGCACGGCAGGGTCCGTGACAGTTTGTTTTTATCTGATTTCAAATAAACAAAGTCTTGGCTTTCAGAATATTAAACTTGTTTCAGCAAATTCAGATGATAAATACAACTTTGAAGCTTGTAACAGCATCATTACAAGCGGAGAGCGGAGTAAAGACGTCACACCAGGCATAACAACAGCCAGTGTTTCTCGTGAGGGTTTTCCCAGGGAAACAAACACAATACACACAAATGCAAAAATACACGAACACACACACGTACATACACACACACTCGTGAGCTTCCCCCAGACTAGTAATCCACCCGAAAATATTTTCCCTCCGTACTACTTTGATCATTTGCTCCGCTAATCAATCAGATCGATGGATTCCAGAGATTTTTCTCAAAAATGATGACTCCCTAACAGTCAGTGGGCACCACATAACAGCCAATCAGAATGAGAATATGTTTCACATGTGACTTATTCAAATTGCGAGGGATTGAGTGACAGATGAAGGTTTTTTAGGAGAAAATGTCGGAGAAGAAAAAGTTTGAGAGTGGCGCTCGGAAAAGGAAATTGTTGAGGGAATAAGGAGTTTCGAGACAAGCAGCTATTACAAAAAATGCCGAAGCTTACAGGTTATTTTAAACCTGTAGGCCAGGATGAGGAGGAAGGACAGATGAGTTCTGTACCGAGCGGCAGCGGTGCTGGCCGCGGGGCCTCTGAGCCAAGTAGGCCGTCTGGTTCTGATAGTGATGGAGTAGCGAGAGAGGAAAAACAGACAGGAGGGACATTATCTGTTAGAGGAGATGGAGAGGACGACGAGGACTTGCTAGGTGGAGGGGAGCCAACGGCAACCGGACAAATACATGAGGGAGGCCCGATACGTCACTCATCTGGAGGAGAGGACCAGGCGCGCATAAAAACATACATGATACTGATAGCAGGACACCCCATCTAATCACTCAGAGAGAATCTGGACAATCTGATGTACAGTTTCAAAATAAAAGACCTTTGAAGTCTCATATATGAGCTATCGTCCTTCTGTTTGTATCCAACAGTTCAAATGTTCGAATTACATTGAACCAGAATTGTCCCCCTTTTTTCCTTAACAGTGAAGACAATTGGATATGTTAATGATATATTGACCGCAAAACTCAAAATGTCCTCGGTTTTAATTTTGAAAATCTGGTCACCTTAGTCACCATAGTATGGCTAACGCCAGCGTGTATGCTAACGCTAGCGTGTATGCTAACGCAAATGCTAGCGTGAATGCTAACGCATTTTCTCATTGAGTTTAAACATCTCCAAATGTCATCACATAAACACAATATATGTTACTAATCCTTACAATGTAAGTGGAACCCCTCGATTCCACCGGGTCCGTCTGCGTCGCGTAACGGCTGCGCCGCGGTTTTGGTCCGGCGTCATACCCTACCGGGCGCATTTCAGAAGCATTACGGAAGCGGAGCGTCTTGCCTGTCTGCTCGCAGTTTTTGTTGATTTGGGCATATTTCCTGGACAGGCTACTTTGTACAGACAAAGTTAATAATAATTATAATATCCCAGTTATAAACGACATGAATCAAAGATGTGTTGCTGTATTTTAGTGGTAAAATCATAATAATCATTCTATATATATAATTTACACAGTGGCATTTCTCCTCCTACTTGAAAGACTACGGAGGGATAGGGTCTGCAAAATTAGTTTGTGTGTGTGTATATATATATTTAAATATGCTCTATATGCTCTGAACGTTCCACTTCCTGCCTGCCCGACATTACCTTACGGCTGCGCCGCGACAAAAATAGGATTCCTAATTTTAGAGGAGCCCTGCGTCGAGTCGCTTCTGGGACGCTTCTGAGCCGTAATGCGGTGCGTGTGGTGGAATAGCACCCATTGACTAGAGTGGCCGCTATCCTTGCGGACGCTGCGTTGCGGCCGTAATGCGCCGCAGACGGACCCGGTGGAATCTAGGGGTAAGGCTTACACTTACAGTCATTGCTTTCTGACAGACTTGACCCTTTTACTCTACAGGTTGCATAGGAAAGCAGTGTACTGCAAGCCCCCAGGAAGTGCGCCGGACTCTGTGTAGAATATTCGTGCTGGCCAAACGGGGGTACTACACTTCCTACTACACTTGCTGGGCCCTGAAACACTTTTTCCCATTGACTTACATGGGGAAAGAATGGTCTGTAAATCGTTGGATAATTTTTTTTAAACTAAATAAACTACCCAGTATGCACTTGTATAGCCCTTATTAAAAACATTCGTTCCTCAAGTTGTAGAAATGTGCTAATAACGTTATTCTGAGAGTTATTTCCCTCTGCATTATGAACGCGCATCTAACCCATGGGACCGCGCCCCCCGGCACGTTCATGTTACGTGGATCATAATCATCAACAATTAAACAACATCTTGCATTTATTTTCACAAAATACGTCTCCTTGCAGTATCAATAGTAATTCGGCGGACTTTTATATTTGATCCAATTGGTAGATATTTACACCATAACGGTGCACAGCTGATAGAAAAGGACTTGTAGTTTTTAAAGATATTACTGATTTTCTTTGAATATAAGAATGCAAATACTAGGGATGTCCCGATCTCATTTTTTAGCTTCCGATCCGATTCCGATATTTTCATATAGGTTCCGATCCGATCCCGATATTTCCCGATAGCGGTTTTCCGATACCGATTTCCGATATCACTTTTTGTGTTGGCAAACAGCATTTAATTTCGTATACATTAAGAAATAGACAGGCACCCAAGCTGTGCTCAATAGCTTTTATTCTCTCACTATCACAAATAAGAGCTTTTTTTTTTGTTGCAATAATAATAAAAAAAATATGATCTTTCAGTTCCCTTTATTCTGTTAAATAGGACTTTGGTTGTTCAAGTTGCCAGTAGTTAGAAACTATAGTATGAATATTCTGCAGGTAAACTTTACTATCCAACATAAAGTACCCTTTACAACACAAAAGTATTAATATTCAAAATATAATATTTGGAATGTTAATACTTTTACTTGAGTAACATTTTGAATGCAGGACATTTACTTGTGATCTGGTAGTATAGTAGGCCTACAGTACAGTACAAAAACCTAACATTTTCCAAAATATAAGTAGAACATTTTTAGTAAATGTACTTATTCCACCACTGGTGTCTTCTGCAGAACAGGCAGAAGTGACAGCTAGCCTGTTAGCTTTAGCTTAGCTTCCATGCATTGACTGCTGTAGCCGTTAGCGATAATTCCAGCGATCTGATAGTGAGGTCAACAGTTAACGGTAACCAAAGACACACAACCCCGCATTAAACAATCGATGACAGGGCTGAGGAGGCTGTGAATATAATCTTGCGAAATCTCTCGGAGTCTCGAGGAAGTAAATCCTTTCGTTTCAAGCTGTCCCGCAGTGTTTGTTGATGGAGTCCATCAGTCGCAGACGCTGTCGCTTTACAGTAGGCGGCGTGTTCGTCGGGGTGGTGCTTTTTAAGATGTTTTATTAGGTTTGTGGTGTTGTAGGAGACCCTGTTAGCACCACCTCGTGAGACTTCCACACCACAGACTTTGCATGGCGCAGTCGGCGACTCACTTCTAGTTATTTTAAAATGATGCCAAACTGCAGACATTTTAACTAGCTAACGATATGTGTCCGTTCCACTTTTCCAACTCGATAATGGCGGCTGATGCAATAGAACAACAACGACAAACAACGTAACAACGTAACAATGGAATCATGGGAAATATTAAATATGGATCGGCCATGACATTTAATTGGATCTGCCGATCCCGATCCACCTTAAAACCCAGTATCGGGTGCCGATCCGATCCGGGGATCGGGATCGGGACATCTCTAGTAAATACTGAGTTGAGAGAATAGTCAGGGGATTTGGGTGATGGGAGACACATCTAAATCACAATTTCAATAGCTTACCAATAACTGACAGATATGCCTTTCTGTCTGTGATGTTTTACAAATCAGATATTAATGTGTAGAAGTAAAACATGAGAAATAGTATAGCAATATCCTGTAAAATTATGTAAAAACATGAATAAAACTACACATCTTCAGATGTTATACATACATAAGTGTCCTACACTAATAATACAAAGTTATTATTAGTATGCTGTGTGTACCTTGTGTACCTTGTGTGCACGTTAAAGCACGTTATTGAATTATTTTTGTTGAATAATGTTATTTTTGTTGAATAATGTTATTTGATGAAAAAAATATTAAGAGTACATACTTTCATAGGGGGAAAGTAGAAGGTCAATGATAGAAATATAGAATATAAAAAATCAAGAAGATACTGTAAGGGATCTCTACAATAAAACAGTTTAGTGCAGGATGTACAAAGATATCAATAGGAGGATGTGCAAAACAGACAAACTAACTAACCTTTATTAACACATTAAAGAATACTTTAGGTTAAGGTCTTCTTTCAAATAAGAAAAATCTTTGGGGGTATCTATCTACAGATAAATATTAAGCCTGACGTACTTAACGTCTAATATATTGCTTTCCTGCAATGTTAACTATGTTGAAGCACTTATTTTAACTGATATTATACACATTAATTATACTCTTATGTATGTAGATAGTATAAGAAATGTGCAGAATTTGACAGTTTAATGGTGGAGGTATACACACATATTGATAGATGTCTTGTAATGCACTGTTGAGGAACCTGTGACCCAAGTTTTTCATTCATTGCATAACTACACCGTAGTTGTGTATATGATATGTCAATAAACCTTAGAAAATCTTGAAATCTTGAAAGGGATGTGCAAAATAGCAATTATACACAGTTTTTAATTAACTATTAGTAGAGAATAACGAGTAATTAATATACTTTATAGAGATCTGGAGATAAATGTTTAGTCTTCTCAAGTACCAACTATCAAATATCTCTCTCTCTGATTGTTGGCACTTGACAATCACCTTTCCCTGAATTGTACTCAGGTGTAACTAAAGTCTGCTTTAAGGGTTGTTTATATTTCACATCATTAATCAGAATCTGCAAAGTAACTAAAATAAATGTAGTGGAGTAAAAATACCAGGTTAACCTCTGAATTGTAGTGGAGTAGAATTACAAAGTAACAATGAGCTGTCATGTGGGTATATATTAATGCTGCCCATTATGGATACAAGTGATTTTCACCCATTTAGTAATTACATGTTTTACATTTGTACACACCAATGTGTTTCCTATCGCCTAAACCTCCAGGGCTGTACACAGTTTAATACTGTCAACTTCTAATTTTGGGAAAAATGAAAACGTCTTTTAAAACTACAATTCCCAGTAGAGACGTGCCATAGAGAACATGTTGCGAAACACAATAGCCAGCATGTGTATTTCTGGGGGGGGCGTTCGAGTCCAGTTTTGAATAGTCTGCCGTGGTTTCGTTCCATTTCAAAGAACTTAACGCTCGGCGTAACCTTGGCGCACTGCCACTCCAACATCCAATCCCAGAGCTTGAAGATTAATCACGGGGTTTGGCAACGGGACTGTAGTCCCAAACGATAGTTGGGGATTATGGGTAGTGTAGTGTCTTCGGCCATCCTAAACTGATTATTTTTTCGGATATCATATCGCATTAATAACACCACATCTGGCGTCACAGAGATCTTCTGTTACTGTCCTTTCTTCTTAGAGGAAGTACAGAAACACGTAACTCTGGATTTTTTTTTATGTTTGAGGTGCAAGAAACGACACAGCAGCTTTTTGGCATGTTAAAACTATTATTTTCTGCCTCGCTCATGAGAGTAACAGCTGGCGAAATTACAGCCTCGCCTACTGATTTCAAATGTGTGCTCTAAAATTATATTTATAAATGACTATTATCATTATTATAAGCAAGACAATAAATGGCTATGTAAAAAAGATATGTAGAAAATAAACGTATTTAAGATACGTTCATAAGGAACGTAACGTGGGAGAAAATATGTTTCTAGAAGATATGTAGAAAATAAACGTATTTGAGATAAGTTCATAACGAACGTAACGTGGGAGAAAATACGTTTCTAGCTAAACGTAATTGAGAATGCAGTTTAGTTCTGTGGGAACGTAATTTTTAGGAGACAGGGTTGGATTTGAGTCATCAGACATCTGGAAAGAGTTATATTAAACGTGAAACTGACTCTGTGGGAATCCTGACCAGGAAAAGCAAATAAATATTCCCATAATCCCATGCTCCTCACTGTGCCATCAAAGTTGTCTGTTATTGTTTTGACTTGAATGAAAGTCTGGTTGTAAAACTCAATTCAACTCAACTAAAACTCAAGTATAAAGAGGGGGCTCCAGCAACTCCAACCTGATCTAAAAAAAAGCAATTGTCTCACGAGTTCTACTGGGATCTGGGCACATTAGGGGTCGATGGAGATTGCTCCTTATTCGAGCCAGACTCAAGTGGATATTTGACGAATTATAGTGTTTGGCCCTTCTGCATAAGCCATCCAGATACAGATCCCATCAACTGCTTTATCAGGTGGAAATGCCATCCTAATCAATATTTATCTTAAAATAAATACACACGCACAGACAAACACACACACATATTTCCAACAGTGGATAGACTGAGATGAGATGAGAGAAAAAGGGGATGGGCAGCAAAGACAGAATCATAAAGTGAGAAGCACATAGTATTAATCTCACAGAAAAGCAACAGAAGCTACACAAGCACTAACCTACAAGAGCTCACGCACACACACAGCCTCACAGTAACACACACACACCCACACACACTGCTCCACAGAGTCAAACCGGGGTGTACCATTCAAAGTAAATAATAATATTACAACAAAAAGGAGAAAGAATCCTGCATAATTAAGTATAGGTATGTTGATTACAATAACTGTATGTCTTAAGCTCTGTTGTCATTGGAGATGGGTCTTAGCCCACAGAAAGAAAGAGTACAGACGGTAAAGATGAGGTAGGGGCTTACACCAAAAATATCAGCGCACTAGCAAAAGAAAGTGAAGAGAGGAGGGAACACTGCAGAGCACAGACGTTGGCTTGAGTTCACGCCAATGAGAGAAAGACTGTGGAGCACAGGAGAGAAGGTGGGGGAGGGTGAGGGTCTACCTTGTAGGCGACTCTTGGCGGACATTTCTTTCCCAAACCTAACGGCGGGGACATGTGGAGCAGCATCTGATACATATCGAGGTACTTGATACGGCCACTTGACAGGGTCGGAAATCAGAAATAAACAAAACGCAAACAGAGAAGGATGGGGAGTTAGAGAAGGAGGTGAGGAACCAAGGAAGAAGAACAAAAGAACAGGAGAATAATGGAAAGGAGAAACAGAAATCTGTGTTAGTAGATTTCCTAGGGTAAGATGGAAGGTGGATGTCATCCTCGGCCGCGGTGGCGGGGCACAGGGATGCATCGCTGTGGAGCTCAGGATCCCTGACAGGAAACATGGAGTGGTAAAGAGTGAGTTTGGTGGGAAAGGGGAGGGGGGAGAGAAGAAGGGAGGATCGGTTTACCCAACACACAGAATGCTGATGGGAGGGAAGAGAAATGACAGCATTTTAACGGGATGTCTGCCTCAGCATGCCAGCAGACATTCCACTGGAACCAGGGTGCACGGAGACAAAGGTTTCAATGCCAGCACAAGATAGGTCTGAGGCAGAGACGTCTCCATCAAAATATTATTTCCTTCATCAGACTTTGGACCTTATTCATATTTTTTAAGATTGAGTCAAGTCTTTTTTCATATAACAAATATGCCTTGATGTTTTACACGTTGTATACACATGTCCTGAAACTAGGGATCAGTACTTTGATGCTGATTATTAAAATGTGTGTGCTGTATAACTTTGCTGTGGCTTTGAAAGCTTTGTTTCCACTCCGGCATCATCAACCAAAGCCAGTCAGTTTGGAAGTGGCGGGTGCTCGTGTAAAGGCGATTTCATTGGTGCACAGCCATTCAGTTTAAAGTCTCTTGGCATAGAAGTACACAAAGCACCCTAGTGACGGAAATGTCAGGTATTTTCAAACCTTGTATGCTACCCTATTAGGGCAGTTCTTCCCTAAGCCAAGGGGGGGTGAGATAATTCGTAACAAATTGTACATATCCTTATAGGAAATCCGTCCGCTGTGGAGAAGAACAAGCACATAAATAAACAAACGTTCAAGACAGCAGTAAATCAATAATCATCGGGCTGACTGCATACAACAAGCTATAGGAACAAGGCTTCTGCACAAGGCCGCATTTAGTAACCTTGTTAACAAAGGGGAAAGATAGGAGTAAAGTTAGGGTATCTGTTCCCCCCACTCTACTTTGTATGCTACTCTCGGGGGCCCAGAGGGAGGTGTGAACATACCATGCAGCCGGGTCGTACTCGGCCCACACCCGGATGAACTCATCGAGGTGATGAGGCCCCAGGATGGAGGAGTCTCTGGTTAGGTACTCAAAGTTATCCATTATCACAGCCACAAACAGGTTCAGCATCTGCAAAACACAAAGCACAGTTACTCCTGTGTTCGACCAGGTAACAGCAGCATCTGAAACCAGCAGTATATTTCAACAATTTCCTCATGTTTTTGTGTGTAAGTGACTAAAGACAACAACCACCCTGCTCTGTCAGTATATAAACTGCGTCAATAAAGAGGAATGGCTCCAAAGAAGGGATTCTGATACAGATATGTCACTTTAACAGAAACTGAATGAACTGAATAAATAGGCAATCAACTTCGTCATCACGCTAGTTCTTGAAGAATCTGAATCAGGTTTAAAACCTAAGTAGATTTATTGACCTAGGGATGAAATCAATGTGAGTGCAAAGCCAACATGTCACATCTGAATGTAATGCTCTGGCAGACTTCAGACTAACCAGGAAGGAGCAGAGAAAGATGAAGGAGACAAAGTAGAAGTAAGCAAAATCACTGCCGCACTCTTTCCCCTGGGAGCCGGATCGCTCGTCACAGACTCGGTGACTCAGACATGACAACATGATCTCGTGCCAGGCCTCACCAGTTGCACTCCTGATAGAACAGAGGCAGAGAGAGAGACAGACTATACCTGAGGAGAAATACATGGCTGGCAGCATTTGTTATCAGCTACAGCTCCACGGATATTAAACAGACATTATAATGTAGAATGAGAAGTAGTTCAAATTCAGAATCAGAATCGCAATTCCTTTAATAGTCACACAGCCAAACAAGTACACAACCATGGCTACAAAATGTGTAGCAGCAATTTAAGTAAAACTAAGTGACATAAATAGCATATTAAGTATTGTGACCTTGAAAAAGTTTGAGGACATTTATGAAAGGTGTATTTTTCACATAAAGTGATTATAGCACCAGTATAATTGCAAATACACTACCAGTCAAAAGTTTGGACACACCTTCAAATTCAAAGTTTTTTATCTATTTTAATTTGTTCTACTTTGTAGATTAATACTGAAGACATCACAACTATGAAAGAACACATATTGAATTATCTAGTTAACAAAAAAGTGTCAACAAATCCAGAATATGATTTTTATTTTAGATTCTTCAAAGTAGCCCTGTTCAGCTTTGCACACTCTTGGCTACTCTCAGTCAGCTTCATGAGGTCGTCTCCTGGAATGGTTTTCAGTTAACACGTGTGCCTTGTCAAGAGTCAATTTGTGGAATCACTTGACTTCGAATGTGTTTGAGACCATCAGTTGTGTTGTGCAGAGGTACAGTAGGGTTAGTGCACAGTGGAAAGCCCTATTTGACTACTGTTGTAATCCATATTATGGCAAGAACCAGAGGTGGGGACTCGAGTCACGTGACTTGACTCGAGTCATGACTCGAGTCGCATATTTTGTGACTTGAGACTTGCTTGACTAACATTGATAAAAGACTTGACTTGACTTTGACTTGGTATTCATGACTTGAGACTTGACTTAAGCTTGAGATAGATGACTTGAAAGGACTTGACTGTTTAAAATTAAATATTTGCGTTTGTTTTTGTAGTGAGATATTACGTTTAGTTTTTTCGAAAAACTTGATTATAGCGCCGTGCACGCAAACCTGGCAACCCACTAGAAGGCAGGAGTGTCAGTTAACATGGCAGCGGCTAGCGTTACACCAAAAATAGTGAAGTTTGGATTCAAGGATTATTTTGTTGATGACGGTAATAAGAAGAGAACAGCGGTATGCAGGGTCTGCAGCATAAAGATTGTTGACACGACCAACACAACATCCAACTTCATTCGTCACTACAAAAAAACCCACAGAGAAAGGTACGTGCATGTGTTGTGTTAGCTAGAAAGCTAACGTTAAGTTTAAGCTACGTTAGACTTGGTTTCAAATCGATTAAGCATTGCAAAGTATTAGCTTATTCGTTATTAACACGTCCCAGGAGAGAAGTTTAGGATAAATGAGACCAATGGAGTCTCTGTCTTAAGTTTCAAATGGTACTTTAATTCAAATGTGGCGCGGTAATGAATCAGACAGAAAGCAGTAAATTGAGGAGGCAAGCTGCAGCATGACCTCTCTCGTGCAGGGGTGAAGAAGAGACTCCTTTCATGGTTTGTTCTTCCTGTTGTCTTCTGAGGTCTTCTCCTATTGGCCGGCGTCGTCGGGGGGCGGGTCCAATACATTTCCTGTCTTTTCTGTTGCTAAATTACATCTTTCTGGTGTCTGTGGTTATTTAAACATTCCCTTCTACACATTTATTCAGCGTCAATAAATGAGTGCTAATCCCAGTGTGCTTAGTGCATGTCATTTCACCTTCAATCATGGTTTGAAACCGCAGCATCCCGCAAGATGCTAAAGCTAACGGGAAGTGACGAATTTTGTCTCATGACTTGCACATGTAGGACTTACTCCCACCTCTGGCAAGAACCACTGAACTCAGTAAAGAGAAACGACCGTCCATCATCACTTGAAGGCCAGAAATGAAGGCCAGTCATTCCAGAAAATGTCAAGAACTTTGAATGTACCCTCAAGTGCAGTAGCAAAAAACGTCGAACGCTATGATGAAACTGGCGCTCATGAGGACCCCCCTGGGAAAGGAAGAGCCAGTTACCTCTGCTCAGAGGATAAATACATCAGTTACCTCTGCTCAGAGGATAAATACATCAGAGTTACCAGCCTCAGAAATTGCAAATCAAAGCACCTCACATCAGAGCCCACATAAATGATCACAGAGCTCAAGTAGCAGATAATCTCAACATCCACTGTTCAGAGGAGACTGTGTGAATCAAGCGTTAATGGTCCAATTGCTGCAAAGATCCACTACTGAAGATGAACAGAAAGAATAAGATAATTGTTTGGGCCAAGAAACACAAGGATTGTACAATAGACAGTGGAAATCTGTAATCTTACATGTACTTGGTCTGATGGGTCCAAATTTGCGATTGTGTGTTCCAACCTCTGTGTCTTTGTGAGACGCTTTCTGGTGACACTGTTGGTGATTTATTCAAGACTCAAGGCACACTTAAACAGCATGGCTACCACAGCATTCTGCAGTAGCCAGCAACATATAAATCATATTCTGGATTTGTTCACAATTTTTTGTTTACTAGATAATTAGGGTCTGAGACCAGAGGTCGGCGAAGACCCTATTGAAATCGGTCGTGCAGCGACCGATAAACTTGCGAAAAACACCCAAAAACAGGGAAAACGACCGGCAAAAGCACAGAAAAGGTTCGGAAATCATGACGGCTGATAAGCCGCGCGAGCCCAGTGCTGCAACTCGCATAATTGATATCGTTACGATCAATTTAGTCACTCGCGGCAAAAGCCCATTAAAAGTAGCCTAAATCATGGCAGTTGGTAGCCCATGCGACTACAGTGAGGTGGGCGTATCTTCTCCTAGGGACTTTATCCGTACGACTCGAAATTCGTCAGGTAGCTTCTCGAGACATGGGCAATTTAAAGTTATCACGGAACTTTTTTTCTTTCGCACGCGTAGCCGTGATTTGGCGCCAAAGTTCGCGTTCGCTCGATGCTAGGCGATCCCTCGCCATGGAATACGATGATGTCATAACTCAAACTGACATGCTCAGAACGCCACCAAACTTCACATGATGGTTAACACTGCGGTCAAATCTGATGTTACTTAATTTGGCGTTACCATGGCAACGGATCCTTCGCCATTACACATGGTGTCGCTGTAACTCCAATGGACACGGTCCCATCGCCCCCAATCTTCACTTTTATATCACCGGTCCATGCCTCAACAGCTCTACGTGAAGTTCAGACTATCATTAATGGTCCGGCCCTCAACAGCTCTATGTCAATTATGGGATGTCATCATATGCCGTTGCCATGGCAACGCGCCCCTCGCCAAAACACCTGGTGTTGTCGTATTTCAATGGGAAATCGTCCAAACAGCACCAGACTTCATATGATGGCTAATGGTCCGGCCCTCAACAGCTCTATGTCAATTATGGGATGTCCTCATATGCCGTTGCCATGGCAACGCGTCCCTCGCCAAAAAACATGGTGTTCTCGTAATTCAATGGAAAATCGTCCAAACAACACCAGACTTCAGATTATCATTGATGGTCCGGCCCTCAACAGCTCTATGTCAATTATGGGATGTCATCATGTGCCGTTGCCATGGCGACAGATCCCTCGCCAAAAAACACGAAGTTGTCTTAACTCAATGGAAAAATGTCCAAACGGCACCAGACTTCAGATGAAAGTTAATGGTCCGGCCCTCAACACCTCAATATGACAATAGTGAGTTTTCCCCAAAAGCTGTTGCCATGACATCACACCCCTCGCCGTTAACCACGATATTGCTATAAGTCCTTTGACCATTTACACAATGGTCAAAAACTGTTCAAACTTTACATGTGTGCTAACCGTCAAGCCCTCGACACATATATGTGTCAGTTTTGAGATTTCGTCAAATGTCGTTGCTATGGTAACACAATGGTGGCCTTGAAACACGGTTTTCTCATAACTCCAGTTAACATGCTCCAAACGGCACAAAACTTCACAGGTTTCATAACGATGCAGCCCTCAACACATCTAGGCGTATTATGGGATGTCATCAAATGCCGTTGCCCTGGCGACAGATCACCCGCCATCAAACACAATGTTTATGATACTTCCATAACTCCTAAATACATTGTCCGATCGGCCAGAAATGTCCCACGTTGGCCAACGGCCGAGTCCTCGAGACATCTGCATGATGTCGACGTACGGACAACAGCCTGCGGAGCGTCGAAGACCCTCTCAACACTGCTTGCAGCTTTAATTCCATATGTGTTCTTTTATAGTTTTGAAGTATACATCTACAATGAAGAAACATTTAAAATAATTAAATAACTTCGAATTTCAAGGTGTGTCCAAACTTTTGACTGGTACTGTAAGTGTTTATATTGCACATTGCATGTTTATTGCACAAGATCTTAACAGTCAGTTTTGTCAAATTGGCTTCAACTAGTTGGTTAAGAACATTGTATTAAAGCCACAAGATTAAAATGTTCTTACGTATTAGTGGATCAGTAGTGATAATCTCATTATGATTATACATACTGTATATGGGTAAAAGTCTTTATACTCGGTCGTACATATTTGACATAGTTGATTCTTAACTAAGTGTATTTTGCAGAAAGTGCAAATGTCTTCATAAACTGTCCATAAGTGTAAAAGTTATCCAAAGTGCTTGTGATATATACGTCAATTATAATAAAGCTTGTTATACCTGAACAGTAGCATGAGAGCTTGGAGAAAAGTGCGGAAGTTGTTGTGGTGATTAATGGCTGTGTCTTCATTCATCGCAATGTTGCCAAACACCTACAGCAGAGACAGTGATGGAAATGGATATGTACTGTTTTCCTTTTCTTTTTTTTTATTAGGAATGGTAAACCACAACATGAATATCATAACCTCTGCGAGCACAGCATCACCCACCTGCATCCCAATGATGGCATAGATGAAGAACAGCATAGCAATCAGAAGGCAAACATAAGGCAGGGCCTGGGTGAAAGGAAACAGGAAACAGGAAAACAAGAACACATTTAAACATTCCAGACAGGAATTTTTGAGTGCAGTAAAAGAAGACAAATGACTTTACTATCCCTCCATTATTATTTCACAAACACACATAGGCCTGACAAACACATATGTCCATCCTGTCTCTTAAAAACAATGTTCCCATACAGCAAATATGCATTCTCAAATGTGTTCCTAAAGAAAGAGAACTTAAAAAATAAGTCAATGTTGACTTTTGGTTTCACATGAGACATGAACAGTGAAAATGTCCTGTGTTTGTTTGACCCATCCACCAACCCGGTTCTTACCTCCTTCATACGACGACCCGCACTTTGATATGAAATGTATTTTGCTTATGTATTTTTCCTTATGTGAGTGTGCACTCTAAAAACGAAGTCAGGCGACCTTTCAACTCCACTTAATTAAATGCGTGGTTGCAAGATAAAAATGTGAGTTAATTGATTTAGATAAACATTTTAAGTTGCAAACATTAATTTATAAGTTGTGTTGACGTAATAATGTTGGTAATTACATCAACTTAATATTGTGTGTGATTTGAACTCTGATTTCTGCGTTAATTGACTTAAAACAAAATTCAAGTTGTAGTAAGTAATGCAATTGGCTTGATAACTAAATTGTTCTACATCTTGAGTTAAGGATTTCAAGTCCACTCCCACTTAACAAGTTCCGACAGTTAAGACAAATAGAAATACTATACAAAGGACATTTTAAGGTGAGTGTCATCTTTTGTCATTCAAATACAGTAAATAGCCTTGTAGTTGCACTGTATAGGCAAATTGCTGTTTGACCAAAATGAGCAGCCTTTGAACTGTGAATAGTTATGTGAGAGGATACAAAGTAGTAGAGGCTACTGTGACCCCAAGATTCCTGCGTCGCGTAACGGCTGCGCCGCGGTTTTGGTCCGGCCTCCTCCGGCGTCATACCCTACCGGGCACGTTTCAGAAGCATTTCAGAAGCAGAGCGTCTTGCCTGTCTGCTCGCAGTTTTTGTTGATTTGGGCATATTTCCTGGACAGGCTACTTTGTACAGACAAAGTTAATAATAATAATAATATTCCAGTTATAAACGAGATGAATCAAAGATGCGTTGCTGTATTTTAGTGGTAAAAAAATGCATTCATCATCATAATTATTCTATATATATAATTTACACAGTGCCTGTAAACCGGAGGAGAACGCTGGCATTTCTCCTCCTACTTGAAAGACTACGGAGGGATAGGGTCTGCAAAATGAGTTTGTGTGTGTGTATATATATATTTAAATATGCTATATATGCTCTGAACGTTCCACTTCCTGCCTGCCCGACATTACCTTACGGCTGTGCCGCGACAAAAATAGGATTCATCCTAATTTTAGAGGAGGCCTGCGCCGAGCCGCTTCTGGGACGCGTCTGGGACGCTTCTGAGCCGTAATGCGCCGCGTGTGGTGGAATAGCACCCATTGACTAGAGTGGCCGCTATCCTTGCGGACGCCGCATCGCAGCCGTAACGCAGCCGTAACGTGGCCGTAACGCGCCCGTAACACGCCCGTAACACGCCCGTAACACGCCCGTAACACGC
>CALSBZ010046891.1:40784-63458 GCA_943591055.1 Gobionotothen gibberifrons | reverse complement strand
ACAGACAGACAGACAGACAGACAGACAGACAGACAGACAGACAGACAGACAGACAGACAGACAGACAGACAGACAGACAGAGGGAGAGAGATAACAGAGGGAGGTGAGGCGGGAGAACAGGAACAGTCATATTGCCCAACATAAACTGATACAGCTTACCAAATACACACATGTAAATCAGTCAAAAGCTACTTCACAGTACACACATGTAAGCAGGTCCACAGAGTGTCTGGAAAGATAACAAGTCTGTCAAAGAACAAAGTGCATTCATGTGACAGCAACTAAAGCAACCGACCATTGCTCCCAAGGCCTGATAGCTCTGATTACACACCGCACTGAAACAAACACTCCATCACAAGAGAAGGATTGCAGGTGGCATGACGTCACCAGACTTTCCTGATCCAATATTGATATTATTTTCCTTGCACTGCCCAACTCTGCTTATTGTTGTCCTCCCCAGATGTTTTACCCTGCACATAAACAAACCCCTCATGCATAAACTATACCAACTCAACCGACAAAGTGCCTAGCCAATCAGAGGCTATAGGGACTTTGTAGAGTGGCATTTTTCCTATTATGTAATTCGCCTTAATATGAAAAAACTTCAGTCAATTCGCATAATAACAAGTCACTACTGTTGCTCCAGTCAGCTAAGTCCTTGACACTTCCATGTAGACCAGTGCTAGCTGTTCCATGGTCGGGTTGTCGGCGACTAAACCAGCTCCCCCACCTGGCCTCGGTCTTGTGTGGAGGGTGATGGAGACACCCAGCAGGACTAAATACAAAACCTGTCAAAGGGCGGATGAGCTCCTCATGAGCCAACGGCCATCTCCTGCAGCCAATATTGGCGCCAACGTATTGACCTCTGTCTTTCCTTGGAGTCCTGTCAGCGGAGGCCAAGTGTGGTTCCTGCAGCTTGGGCAACGCTGGAGCCCTCATTCCCGCCCGGGCAAGTGCAATGGAGAGGACACTTCATCGCGGCGGCGTAAAGACGCCGGGGAAACAACACGGTCTACGGGTTATAAGCTCCAGTCAGATTGGCATAAAACGGAGCGCCACGGGTCCTCTGCGTCTGTGGGAGGGGTCATCGTACCCGAATGGTCATCTACCGCCCACCTCAAGCCAGGCAGCCCCTGGCCAGTTAGATTCTGACCCGCCACGTCTATTGCTTCGATGGGGTGGTCACAGCAACCATGGACGTTAAAATCTCACCTACCAATCAAAGAAAAACTCTAAACCGTAAGAAAGAGCGGAATTCAAATTTTCATTTAAATGTACATCTCCGGCTGGGAAGCTGGAATGTTCGTACCATGTGTCCGGGATTCACTACGGATCCAGACTGCAACGTACAAAGACAAGGTGCAACACGCAAAACCGCACTGATCGACCGGGAGCTGGCCAAGCTTGCAGTCAACGTCGCCGCGCTACAGGAAACCAGACTAGCCGAGGCTGGTTCTATCAAAGAGCAAAACTACACTTTCTTCTGGATGAAGATGAACACCGCACACTAGGCTTTGCAGTGTCCAACAAGCTGGTGAAAGAGATTGACACCCCTGTCGGTGTGTCAGAAAGGATCATTTCCCTGACGCTCAAGCAATCTGCCAGTCCAATACATCTGATATGTGCCTACGCCCCCACACTGCCGAGTGAAGCTGCGGTCAAGGACCAGTTCTACGACAGCCTGGCAGGCTTCTTGAACAAGATTCCCCCCGAGGACTGCGCGATGCTGCTGGGCGATTTCAATGCTCATGTCGTCGCCGATTATCTGGCATGGCCGGATGCAATCGGTCACTTTGGTGTTGGGAAAATCGAAAACGGACAGCGAGTTCTCGAGCTGTGCAGTCAACCTGGGCTCTGCATCGCAAACACTTGGTTCCAGCAGAAGCAACGTCGGCGGGTGACATGGATGCATCCACGCTCGCGTATACCCAGAGTCACAGTGCGGGTTTCAAAGTGGCCGATCAACAACAGACATGGTCTTCACGGTGCGCCAGGTGCAAGAAAAGTGCAGAGAGCAAAACAAACCACTGCACATGGCGTTTGTCGACCTGATGAAGGCGTTCGACATGGTGAGTCGGGAAGGACTGTTCGCCATCTTGCATAAACTGGGCTGCCCACCGACACTGCTCGGGCTGGTCAAATCGCTTCACGAGGACATGTCAGCAACTGTTTTCTTTGAAGGATCTACTTCAGACAGCTTCTCCGTTTGCAATGGAGTCAAACAAGGCTGCGTGTTAGCGCCCATGCTCTTCGGCATCTTCTTCTCTGTTGTGCTGCATCATGCATTCAGCGATCACGTGGACGAAGACGGCATTTTCCTGCACACGCGGTCAGAAGGGAAGCTGTTTAATCTGGCCCGACTGCCCGCGAAAAGAAAGGTACGGCATGGCATGGTCAATTTACGCGCGGCACGAAAGAGAGCTAAATGCTTTTCACATGCGGTGCCTGCGCAACATCCTCGGGATTACATGGCGGGACAAGGTCAAGAACGAGGCGGTGCTGGCGCTTATGGGCAGCAAGTCCAGCAATGTTCCAAACACTGAAGGTCAGGAGGCTGCGGTGGCTCTGTCACCTTCGCAGAATGCCAGATAGCCGCCTGCCAAAGGACATCTTATACAGTGAGCTGAGCGCTGGTTCAAGAGGCAGAGGACGACCACTGCTGCGCTTGAAGGATGTCGTAAAACGTGACATGAAGGCCCTGGACATTGCGACGGACAACTGGGAGAGGCTGGCGTAACTCAAAAGTTATACTTAGAGATGGATTCAAAGAAGCCGTCGAGCCAAAGCTTTTTTATGTGCCCTCTATGATCAATCCACCTTACCCACAAAACACTCACGTCCTGTCCTCTCTGCGCTTTAAAGCTGATGAACCGCTGCCATGTCAGTTATTGCAGATTTGGCTAGCTTGTTTGCACAAAGCTTGCTGAACAGGCTTCCCTGTCCCAGCTCGTTACCATGTTGTCTGACTACAATGCATTAAGCCTTTTAAGGTGAGGGTGTAGCTGGGGGGGGGGGGGCTGCTCTTACATTGATCTCAGTCACCAGGATGTCAGTGATGCTGCCCAACACTGTGACAAAGTCAAACACGTTCCAGGCATCCTTTAGGTAGTTCTGAGAAGCAAAAGTTGAAAATCATTAGTTGTGATTCATTACTCAGAGTTTGTAACGTTGTTTCAGTGATATTACCCACCAATGGACCAAAAGCAATGATCTTGAGGATACACTCCAGAGAAAAGAGAGTGGTGAAGACGATGTTGAGGTTCTTCAGCATCGCTTCATAAAAGTCTGGAGCTCCATGGAACTGAAAGACAACGTCATATAAAGTTATCTTGCTGACATGTTGGAGTAATATTTTTTGTTTTGGCATTTTGGAAAACTCTTATTTGGTGTGAACCGGTACTTTGAGAGGTGCCGGTTCACGTCGTAGGCACTGCAATGGTGCCCTTGAGCAAGGTAATGAACACCACACTGATCCCAGTTCAAAAACCTAAATGTAGACTTTAATGAAATGTATTATGTCAACAGAGTTTTGAAAGCAATAATATAATGTTTAAACAAAACATATTAGGTTCAACTTAATATTATTGCTTTCAACTAACCTAATACAGTTATGCAAAATGTGTTGACAGAATACATCTAATTTAAATCATTGTTTCAGTTTGTTCAGTGCATACAAAGCATGTGGATGGCCATCATGTCATTCTAGGTTTTAAACATGTTTTTACCTTTATACAGAGCCTGGCTAGCTGTTTCCTCCAGGCTTTATGCTAATGAAATGGCTTCTGGCAATTGCTTCATATTTACTGTACTGACGTGAGAAAGGTATTAGGGAACAAACTTAGCATATGTCTCAAAGTGTCAAGATGTTTTTCACGAGCTACTGAATCCAGGACTGACTCCATATAACATTCAAAAAGGCCTAACAAACGACATACATTTAGCATTATGTTGGTAATATCCCCCTCATAAGTTCTTACCTTCATCATAAGCACCACAGTGTTGAGGGCAATCATGATCATGATGGAGTACTCAAATGGAGGTGAGACCACAAACTTCCACATCCTATACTGGAAGGACTGTGTGTTCTGGGGCATGTAGCGGGTCAGAGGTTTGGCATTTATGGCAAAGTCAATACAAGCCCTCTGTAACAGAGAAAGCACAGCTCTGCTTCACTGTCTGTGTGAGGTGAAAGCATCTTCTGGCAGTCTTGGTTGATTACCAATAAGCGAACAAACATTCTGGTCCCAGCTGCTTTTTTTTTTTCAGTTCACAAAATTGAATGAGAATTTCTTACATGGCTTTATCAATGTGTTTTCACTGTGCTGTACTAAAATAAATGTGCTCAGTGTCAACATTTAAAAAGGAGGTAATTCTACATTCTCTCTAATACACACACTTATCACAGCTCCATAAAACCAATAAGCAAAACCTTTGTCTGCAAACATTTTTAAGACATGTTGGTTGTGCCTCAGTATATATGAGCTCCTCAGGCTCCTTTATCACAAGCCTTTCTTCAATGTTTTAAGAAAATCTGTTCAAAACATTTGACAATATCCAGCAAACAAAAAGGCAAAATTAGGTAAACCTGATGATGGAGATAGTGATTACAGCAGTGTGCGGGGGATTCAGACTGGATTCAGACTGTACAGATGACATCGTCTTTCTGCTTTACCTCATTCTTTTCCAAGCTGCACTCAGACATGGCCTTGTCTCCCTGCTCCTGGAAGGTGATGATGATCAGAGCAACGAAGATGTTGACAAAAAAGAAAGGGAAGACCACGAAATACACCACATAGAAGATGGACATTTCTATCCTGTAGCCTGGACTGGGGCCCTTGTCTTCAAAGGTAGCGTCCACAGAATGCTTCAAGACACTGTAAGAGAGGACAGCACACACACCAGGGAGTGAGACAGAGTGACACACAGCCTGCAGGGTTATTCTCCAAGGTAGGAATACCCTAACAAAACCAGAACTATATCTGTCATTTTGTAACCACACATGTAAATGATGAATGATTCATTTTGCAAGTCATGTGCAATATGTACATATTTTCTTCACTGAATGTTATTTTAATGGGCCTTTGGCCACAATATGTTTTAGGTTTAATGCAGCTGTTGAACAGTAGCTCCCTGGGACAAAAAAGTACCTAATCTTATAATTTCTAAGTTTCCGTTCATTGTTTTGATCTTTAGGCTCCCAGCATTACTGCTAACATTAGCATTGTTTCCATGAGCAGCAGCAGGAAGCTGTTCTAAACTAAAAAGATTTGGCTTTAAAAACGAAATATTTTTAGAACTTTAAAAATAATAATTAACCTGCAACTTGTCAAATAAAATAAAAGCACATCCCCTGTCACCATAGTAACTTCTGCCTCGATGCAAATGGTGAAAGAGGACAGGGAGCTGACGAGTGTAGCCACTGAAGGTGGACTGACCTTTAACCCTGTAAAGCCCAAATATACAAAAACATTAGAATGTTTTTGTTGTCCTTTCAGATGTTGTTGTAGGGAGCCTCTGGAGCAGAAATAAAAGAGTTTTCAAATTGTTTACGTTTTGGTACGTTTTTAGGGAAATGTTGTAATATTGCAACGTTGGCCTTAGGTGGGAGCAGAATTTTCTGTATTTCTACTCACATTGTCTGAATAAATATATTGAACAACTAAGGGTTCATTTGCACGATTGATTGCTTACTTAGCCCTATATCAGTATATAGCATGAATAATAATCACACATCAGTCATATTTGTTATGAATAGTCATTTATTAATTATTAATACAATGGTAGTCCCAAAAACAGTTCCTGTCATCAGAAAAGCACAGACGGACGTCACACTTGCTGCATTGCGTGTTTGTGTACCTGCAAATGACATCCTCTGTGATATATGGACCAGAAAAATCAGTATTGGGACTGATACAATCATTTTTCAGCCTGCGTTACCTGTGTGTTTATTTGGTTGGGGCTCGATGTCCACATAATCACTGGCTGGGGGGTCATTGGGTTGTTGGTTTTCTTTGTCCACTTGTCCACAGGCATCTACCTCTTCTTCACTCATAGCAGTGTCACTGTCCTCTGATTCCATCTCAAAATCACTTTCTTCTTTTTGGATGGCATCACATCCTGCACACTGAATCGAGGACCTCTCTTTACTGGTGCCATTCTGAAATGGAAAAATGAATTAATAAATATGTATCAATAATACATATGCTTATTATATTGTAATAGATTACCTGAAGGAATAGATAGGGTGGTGGGACAAGTGTTCATCTGTCTGGCTTAGCCTATTATCATACTAAAAGGAATCCATGCACCAGGTGTCCCGATGCAACAAGCATCTGAAACTTATTTACATTGTACACTTGAGTCACACAATACTACCTAGCTTAGCCTATTATCATAATAAAAGGAATACCTACACCGACACATGCAGGTAAACCAGTTCAACAAGTCACACAATGCTGTCTGGCTAATGATAGCAGGCTAATTATCATACTAAAAGGGATACATCCAAGTGTCCCAACACTTCTCAGAAAGAACTGTTTCTGCCAGAACCAGAGTTAAATGTATTTTTGTAACTCATGAACTGATAAGATACAAGTAGAGTTTAAAAAAGACAATATACTTCTATTAGTGTTTTATTTCCATATATGACTATATAAAAAGGGCAATGTCCATGTGTAAGGTGCACATGCTATTTTGACTACCACACTGACCCAGGTATGTAATATTGGAACAATGGAAGACATAAGCTGCTCAAAATCAAATTTGATGAATGTATTCCACAAAAACTGAATATGTACATGTTCTAAACATTGTAATAATCACAAAAAAAGGTTTTTGAGGCATTTTACTTACTTGAATCTGAAAAATCCAGTCCAATAAAACAAAGAGATGTTGCTCATTTGAAGATTCGGAAGTTGTGTGACTGTATGGCTAGAGGGCAGGACCTACATAATGGCAGCCCACTGCTCCTAACACGAGGATGGGTCAAATGCAGAGAAACCGTTTCGTTACATAGTACCTGTACTACGTAATGACAATAATGTCACGATCTTGGTGTTATGTCACGGTTTTAGTTTTGTGTGTCTGCTAATGGGTTTTGTTTTGCTGTTCTTTTCTCCCTGTTTCATTATTTCCTCCTTGTTTCTTGTCTGGTCCTTCTCAGTAGCCTCATCTCAATACCCCTCCTCGACTCCTCTCTTCCCCTCCTCCGGGACTTGACCCGGAAATCGATCAGGACACGCCATGTTGAAGGACGTCCCAATAGCTGAAATGCACACGGAGGAGTCGAGGAGGGGTGAGGGAGGAGTGGTGCGGGAGGAGACGAAAGGGAGGATACACGCGAGCAGACTACGCGGAAGTGTTTTCACGACTCGCGTATAAAAGCCCTGCCCCCACCTTCACAGCTGGCCCCGCCCCCACCTTCACAGCTGGTCCATTTCAACAGGAAAACCGACAACTGCAAGATGAGTGGAAAAGCGTCACATACATGTATAAGTGCTCACAGCTCCGTGGGAATTATTATGTGCAGTTCATTTCTAAAAGGCTTTCACATTACTATAATTATATTTGTATTTAAATGTAGGCTACATTTTACACCAAAACAGAACTCAAAAGCAGGACCAACCATCATACATTGCATTCCTTGACTAACAAGAGAAAGATTCATTCATTTAAATAAATATTTAACAACAAATGGGCCGGTTCTAAGGGGTTATTCAGTTAAACCCGATGAGAGGGGATACAGCTGCGCACATGTCATCATTAACAGACGTCGTTTAAAAGTGACGTTTGAGTGAACGAGGACATCCCAATTAATACCTCAGGACTCCTCTGTCCTCGCGTCACCTCCTCGTGTCTCTCGCTCGCATCTTACGGAGGCGGAGCTAAGACGCAAGGAAAGGAGGCGAGTGAGGGAATGGAGGAGTGGTATTGAGATGAGGCTCCTGTGTTTTCCTCCCTGTCGTTAGTTTCCCTGGTGTGTCTGATTGTCTGATTGTGTTCACCTGTTGCCCTTGTGTTTCTGCCTCCCCTGCCCGGCTGTTTCTCGTCTCGTGAATACCCCTCCCTGTATTTAGTCTTGTCTCTTCCTGTGTTCCCCGTCGGTTCATTGATTGTTTCTCCTGTCTCCCTCCATGTTGGTCACGGTCAGTTTTGTGTGTTTTACCTTGTACTCTCTATCTTTTTTCGATTCATGCCTTGTTTTTGTTTTTCAGCTTTTTAATAATGCTCGCTTTTGTTTATAGACCTTTACCTTTTTTTGTAGTCTGCTTTTGGGTCCTAACTTTTCCGCAATCCATAACAGTGATCATAACAAATAAGTTGAATCTTCATTACACACATTTAATACCCAATAGCATTGTGAGGCTGAACAAAAGGACCTTTTGACTATGTAAATGTAGTCTTTTAAAAAAGCAAAACATTTACTGACTTTTTTAGGATAGCTTAAAGCAGTGGTTCTCAAACTTTTTCTGTCATTCCCCACTTTGAACAGGTGGGCCTTTTCAAGCCCCACCTGTTCCTCATCGCTCCAATAAAATGGCCAAGCTTAAAATTGTCAAATGTATCGTTCTATAACAGGGGTCTCCAACCTTTTTTTGGATGAGAGCTACTTTAAAAAAATAAAACCAGTCGTGAGCTACTTTTACTCCTCTTTTTAGTTTTTTTTGCAGTGTATATATTTAGCACATTTTAACATTATTATATGCTACATTTAACCTTTGTGTGCTGTTTGGGTATGTGGGACCCGTTTTCAGTGTTTACTAAAATAAAATGTAAGCAATTTAATTATTTTTAACCTGCTTTATTTGGTGGTGGACGTCACATCCTCTAGGGGGGTCCGGGGGCATGCACCCCCAGGAAGATTTTTTTTAAATGTTGAAGTTAAATGCATCAATCTGGTGCACTTTGAGCTAGGGCTGCTCAATTAATCGTATTTTAATCAACATAATCGAAATAAAACGATTTATTTTTTTTTAAATAGGTTTTTCAGTTGAATTATACTTAAAGTTCAGGGTAATCAACTGTTAAAAACATACTTTTCAAATTATTTTAATAAATTGATGTTTTCAAAGTAAATGGTTAATCGTTTTTAATAATCGTGATATCAATTATTGACCCAAATAATCGAGATTATGATTTTTGCCATAATCGAGCAGCCCTACTTTGAGTACAACATGAATTGATGGACACAGCTCTCAACACTCAGATGAAAGGGAGCTGTATACTTTTCAATAATCCAAACATCTTTAGAATATGATCACAACCAATAACAAATCATTTAAACTTATTTATTCTTATCTTATATTACCTAGTTAGCATTCTTTCTTTTTCTTTATGCATATTTGACTAATCCCTCCCCTTTTAAACTTTTTACTGTCCTATAGTACACATTGGAATGATGTCTTACTTTATTTTTTACAACTTTATTAAATAGATACAGTAAAGGTGTGCTCTCTCTCTTGCTCTATCGCTCTCTCTCTCTCTCTCTCTCTCGCTCCACATTGCTTTTCTTCCCGACTGCAACGCTGTTGTGTGTGTCTGTGAGAGCGTTTCACATGTGTGCATGAGAGATTTTTACCAGTGGCGAGCCTGTCTCTGAGGGCCTAAGATATTCTACAAAATAATATTTAAAAACATTAAAACAAATTATATTTTTCTTTATATATTTTTTAAAAATATGTTTTTAGTAATATTTGTCATTAGTTTTACCAAAAATAACTTGATTAAATTGTATTTAAAATAATATTTCCAAAGAAATAAATCCTTTGAATCTGCCTATTCAGTTTATGTTTGAATGTGAAGGGTTAAATGAAAGAAGCTTGTCTGGTCTCTGCGAGGTGAAGACAGGAGCTGTTGGACGTCCAGCTATGAATTCACAGAGGGCCCGCTATAGTAACTGAACGAGAGAGTAATGTCAAATGACAGTACAATTGACCAATCATATCTTCCCTCTAAATGGGTGGGCTACGTTCCGCCTCGCCTTCAAAAATAAAAGTTTAAGACATACAACTGCAACGAAAGTAACAATGCAATATCCTTTTCAATTTCAAAGAACACAAATTGGGTTATTTACAGGTGTTGTTTTGTGTGGTAGAGGGTCGCTTTCATTGATGCGTTTTGCACCCCGGGCGGCCGTTGTTTTGATATTCCACCAGTGAGAAAAAAATTAAAAATTAAAAAAATTTAAAAAATAATTTTTTTATTTTCAATTTTTTTATTTTTTTATTTTTATTTCACGACCCACCTATCACATCTCTGCGCCCCACCAGTGGGGCGCGCCCCACACTTTGAGAAACGCTGGCTTAAAGTAATGTTGGAAAATTACAACCGGGGGCCTTACAGGGTTAAAAGGCAATATGTAAGATATGTCCAGAATTTAAGTTTAAATATACAAAATAAATTAACATTATCAACATGTGAAGAGGTTACAGTTTTACGAAATAGACATCTATGTATTGTGGTCCAGAGAAATCTACTGGATTTAACATGCTAGCCCGTCCTGTGTTTAACACACGTGTCCTCTAGAGGCGACAGTGAGTCTCTGTAGAGCCAGTCTGCCCTCAGTCCAGAGGGAAAAGAAGAACAGCTTGTCAGTAACCCATTTTTTTATTGAATCAAAAGTGGCAGACACGAGTAAACAACGAGAAGAGGGTTAGGGCTAGATAATCTGGGAGAAGACAAAGCGTCAACCTAAAGGAATGAATCGAGCTGCACCTACGTTGGCCAACCCTCCCCAGTGGAGACAGTGAAGAGGGTCAGGAAGGCCCACAGCACATTGTCATAATGGAACTCGTACTTCCTCCACTCCCTGGGCATCGCTGCCACCTCCTCTGTGTCATAGTCCAGGAACTGTCCTCTGGAAGACATAAAGTCATAAATAACGCTGAGTGGGGTTAGTAAGGAACAGGGTCAGCACAAATGCTACAATGTTGACAATTTCAATGTTTATGAGATAAGGAATGAGGAGGAGGGGATTGTAGACCGACTTGCAGTCTTTCTCCAGGCCCTTGGACTCGTCTGTGCAGAAGAAGAATTTCCCTTTGAACAGTTGAACTGCGATGACGGCAAAGATGAACATGAAGAGGATGTAAACAATGAGGATGTTCAGCACATTCTTCAAAGAATTGACTACACAGTCGAACACCGCCTGAGGACACACAGAAGCACACTATTTGATTAGGAGATAAGGTAGAACATCATTTCTGAATATAAAGGACTTTCTCATTATTATTATTACATATACATCCAGTGTTGTGCAGGCACTGCTCTGTTGTTTGCCTTTCACACAATTTCCTCCTCTTTGCTAAAAACAGCAGCAGCCTGCTGTAGACAAAATGCCTTCTCTTTATCAAAGCCCTGCTAACCCGGTTAAAATATAAAAATAAACCAAAGTTAGCACTGCAGGAGAACCTTGAGTTTCGGCAGACGTTTGATGGTCTTGAGAGGCCTGAGCACTCGGAGAACTCTCAGTGACTTGATGGTGCTGATGTCTTTGCCTTTGGTCCCCCTGTGGAAGGAAAACACAGTTATACAAAGAACAACAACATTATGTGTACTCTTTATTTAGTTTGCAGTGACGGAAGGACTAGCCGCAGTTTCTTTCTAGACTTTTGCATAAGAGAAAACCTGAATGAGACTGTTTGATGGTGTCTCCAAAACAAAACAAGAAATTAAAGATGAGGTTAAAATATATTACTATATTCCATTGAATGAATATTAGAGGAAAGACATCTTAAAGACACTTTTTTTTGGTGACATTTTTCCTGAGCAGTACACACTTAACAATACAGACCTCACACATGCATCTCCTAACAACTCCACTGTGGGTGTCATGTAATCCTGGTTTACATGAACAAGTAAGTATGAAATCTCATGCAATTCATCAATTCATTGACAGAATGGTTTCTTTATTCCTTTTGAAGTTCCACTACAGTTAGTGTTTTCTTTCTCATGAGCTGTCACGTTACCATTTCTCCAACTATCTGTCTAATGTTTATTTTATTTGTACTAAGTCATGCTCAGGCTTTATGTCAATCCTGTCTAAGTCTCTACAATACCAAAAGTGTATTTGTCGTTGTAAACCTATCATTTCAATAAGCTTGTTACCAGGAGTACACTACATGTAGAAACAGTTTTCCTGCCAACAGTTGCTTATTTAACGTCACATTTCTGTGTTTTATGTTTAAGTTTGCGCTCCTTTTATTGGTTTGAGTGGGCTGGGCCCAGATGCTGAATCAATCTGAAATATCTCCATTGACTCCATCAGATTTCAGCATTATTTAAATCAATGTCTGATTTGGGGGTAATCATTATTGAATCTGATCAAACCACACCTACACAGAGCCAAGGAAACATGTTAAAGTGACTTTTCTCTGAGTTAACACTTTTTTTGTCATGGATAGACAGAAATATCCTGTGTGGTGTATCGTAGTGTTTGAAAAAACCCTTTCCAATTTCCAGAAAAAAAGAAAGAAAACATTTAGGTTAGTTTGAAGCCTGCCCTCCCCCACCAGGAATACAATACATTCATGAACTGTGTGGTACTGTTGTTACCTTGTGTACAGAGAAGATGGGAAAGATTGGAAAAGTTAGATATGGAGCAGAACTCTTTGTATGTTTTTATTGTTTTAAATCAGGTTATTTATACTCTACCACAGTACTTTCTAGGGGTGTAACGGTTCACGGTTCGGTACGTACCTCGGTTTGGGGGTCACGGTTCGGTACGGTTTCGGTGCAACAAGAAAAAGCAAAAAAAAGTCCCAAATGTATAATTCCAGGTTTGTTGTTATTTATTTTGAACAGTAGTGCAAGTTTCAGTTTAAAAATAAGGAACTCTAACATTTTGTACAATTAACTTTATTACACAGTTAAAAACAAACCACAAACAGTACCACACCAGTGTTAATGTTGGCAGCTATTTTTGAGTTAGTCTTAGTCTTAGTCTTGAGACGAAAATGGTTATTAGTTTTAGTCACATTTTAGTCATTTCTATCCTTCATAGTTTTAGTCTAGTTTTAGTCGACGAAAACTCAAAACGTTTTAGTCTACTTTTAGTCCAGTTTTAGTCGATGAAAAATTACATTTTAGTCAACTTTTAGTCAAAATGTTTTCTCTCTTTAAACCAATTCAGTTGCAAATACAAAGGCAAATACAGGTATCTGAAATTGGAATCAAGGTGACAGTATCAAGTGTTGAAATGTACAAGCGTGGAGAGATCACGCTTGTGAACTGTCAACGGGGACTGTTGCGCCGTGTTATGCATGCCCACTGCACCTTGCGGGAGCGCGCACAGTGTAAAGCAAACACTCACAGACATTTCAATGATCTGTACGGCAAAGTTAGGTTTGGAAACTATATAATTTCCTTTTGGGCGGGCATGCATAACACAGCATAACACCGGAGCCTCGCTGCGGGGAAACTGTGGCGCTGTTCTGAGTTTGTTCTAATCTGTCAAAATGACGGACGGCTTTCAGATTTTTCCGTCATTGCAAAAAAAAATATTCGGAAAATATTCGGTTAACGCGACCTCTATATATCTAGTCTTTTTTTACGACCAAAAACTAAAAGCGCTATCGCTGAATCCGTCATCTTGTTATTTTCTCACTGTTTGCACATCATCATTCACCACCTGCTGCAGCTGGGGTGGGGGTGAGTGACGTGTGCAGATTCCCAGAATCCCAAATAATTCAACCAATGACAGGGATGCATTTTGAAAAATAATACCCTGCATTTGTAATGTCCGATAGTCCACCCTTAACACCTTCGTCTCGTCTCGTCTCGTCAACGAAAACTAAATTTACATTTCGTCATAGTTTTCGTTATCAAAAATCTATTTTTAGCTCGTCATCGTCTCGTCTTAGTCATGTAAAAAAGGTGGTTGACGAACATTTTTCGTCATAGTTTTCGTTAACGAAATTAACACTGTACCACACACACTCAGATGGCCATATTATCTATAATGGCTGATGTCAAACAAAAAGGTTCGATAAGCTGTAAAACTTGTCTTGAAAATATTACAAAATAAATAATAAGAAAGTGTTTCAATCACTTTCAATCACAATCAATAAAAGCCGGGGTCATCTACTATTGCATAAGGGCGCAGCATAGCCGTTGAAATATATATGCCAAAAGCTTCCGTTATTTATTTTGGTCGGCTTTCATGTCTATTGGCTTCTTAAAAACAGCGGGGATAAGCTGTTGAACTGCTGCTGTCTTTTGCCGGGCTCCGTGATTGGCAAATGTGGGTGATGCCTTCTGATATGATTTAGCATGTTTGGCGTGTGTTATCATTAGCATACCACACCACAACGCCGACACACCGTCCTCGTCCGATCCACCACTCGCACTCCATCGTTATTGTAGTCCACAGGGAACCCGAAATGTTCCCACACAGCTGATTTAAAAGAAGCAGGTGGGTTCTAGCTCCTGTGTGTTATCTGAACCCACCATACTAACTTCTCTTCATCTTGTATTCTGTTCGTTTTGTTGTGTTTTCTTCTTGTTCTTCATTTGTCCTTTAAGGGCGGCTGGCAAACAGTTTTTAGGCGCAATACCGCCCCCTGGATTATATATAGTGAAGTGGATACTGCCCTGAAGGACAGACTTTTCCCCCCCAAAAAAGGCGTATTCGTCGTGTGACTGCATGTGCCGAACCGTGACGTCCGAACCGTGACGGTACGGGACGAATACGGATACCGTTACACCCCTAGTACTTTCATTTGACCACACCACAAGATTTAGTCCATTTACACCCTATCTGTTATGTCTCGTAAATTCTGTTAGGTTAATGTTTTTATTTCAGTCTTGTATCCTGTTTTATTTTGTAATAACCTTTCCTTTTTGTTGCAGATTACCTCACTTCCTCCCTTTGTGTGTTTTCCCTCCACTGTGATTGTCGACTCCGCCCTAATTGTCTGCACCTGTTCCCCCTTAGCCTGCCTATATATAGATTATGTCTCCCTTGTCTTGTTGCCAGTATGTCTCCCTTGTCTTGTTGCCAGTTCGTTTCGACCAACAAATGACCAAATAGGTCGATTGTTTAAGCAGCTTAGATTACGGCATTACGACCCATAGCCACGTTTTAAAGTGTAGCACCTCTAGTGGTTGTGTAAGAAACAACATGCTCCCATTTATTCACAAATAACCCTCTCTGGAAAATCCTAAATTGTAGAATAGTTTGGCCATCAAAATGCTTTTTGATTAGATTTCTAGCGAGAAGTGTATATTGTACTCTTAGAATCCACATCCAGTGGATGTGTAGGATCTATAGTTTGATAGATATTTACGAAGATGAGGTCTCGCCAGGATAACGTGTGCAACGTGTAAAGTTAGCGTGGGTGAAAACTGTTTTTCCGGTCTCGAAGTTTTCATAATAAAACCAGATATATTCCCCTCACTGTCAAATAATTACACAGTGATATCTGCATTACTCATCCACTAAAAAACATCAGTTTATCCTTGTTAATTACACAATATTGATTGGTTTAAATTGTGTACAATGCTTTTGTGTTTTTAACCTTCGATTCAGAGAAACAAATCGTTTTTTAGGAGTTTAGACACTACAGTTTCCCAAGACACTACACTACCCAGAATCCCCAGCTATCGTTTGGGACTACAACATCCACCTTGCTTTACAAACCCTGTGATTAGTCATCAAGCCCTGTGATTGGATGTTGGAGTGGCAGTGCGACAAGGTTACGCTGAGCGTCAACAGCTCTTTGAAATGGAATGGAACCACGGCAGACTTTCCAAAACTGGAATTGGACGGGTCCAGCCCCCGGGTCCAGCCCATACATCCATGGTCCAGCTCCCCCCCCAGAACTATACATGCTGGCTATTGTGTGTTTTGCAACATTATATGGCACGTCTCTTTATAAGACGTTTTCGTATTTCCCACAATTAGAAGTTGCCAGTATTAAACTGTGTACACCCTGGAGGTTTAGGGGATATGAAACACAGTGGTGTTATCAAATTTAAAACATATAATTAATAAATGGGTGAATTAATATACCCACATGACACCTAAGGTCAGAAGAGCTTTATTTAACAGCTGGTATTATGTCTGTGACCCCTCCTGTTGTTCATTGATAAGCCTGAAACACGCACTTGTCAAGGTTCAGAGGCACATTTTGAAAATATGGCAGTAGCCATCGATCATCTTAAGATAAGATAAGATATACTTTATTGATCCCAAGTTGGGAAATGTTTTTGTTACAGCAGCATACTACTTTGTTCTACTCCATTACAATTCAGAGGTTAACCTGGTATTTTTACTCCACTACATGTATTTTAGTTATTTTCAGATTCTGATTAATGATGTGAAATATAAACAACCCTTAAATCAGACTTTAGTTACACCCGAGTCAAATTCAGGGAAGGTGATTGTCAAGTGCCAAAATAAACTATGCAATATATTGGACGTTAAGTACTTTGTCAGACTTCATATTTATCTGTGGATAACCCCAACGTTTTTTTCTTATTCAAAAGAAGACCTTAACTTAAAGTAATCTTTAATGTTTAAATAAAGCCTTATTCGTTTGTCTGTTTTGCACATCCTCCTGTTAATATCTTTGGACGTCCTGCACTAAACTGTTTTATTGTAGAGATCACTACAGTATCTTCTTGATATTTTCAATTTTGTATGTAGGCTACTCTTAATATTTAAATGTTTTCATCAAATAAAACGTATTCAACAACACAATTCAATAACGTGCTTTAACCACTAGGCGGCGCGGGTTAAAAAAACAGTGGTGTAGTTAATAAAACATAATAATATCAAACATAATATGACTTTATTGTGAAATTAAAACAGAACGGTAAAGGAAAATACAGTTTCAGTCTCTCGATTTGAAGCTTATGCATTGTACCATCAACCTGTATAGACCTGTAACAGTCAACTGCTTGAGGAGTTGGAAAGGTAGCAAATAATATCTTTAAAAACTACAAAAAAATCCCTTTCTACCAGCTGTGCACCATTATGGTGTAAATATAACCTATATACCAATTGGATCAACTATAAAAGTCAGCCGAATTAGTGTTGATACTGCAAGGAGACGTATTGTGTGAAAAGAAATGGAAGATGTTGTTTAATTGCTAATATATTTATGATCCACGTCACGTATTCAGTTTTGGCGGCATTTCTTACAGTTTGTCAAAAGGTCTTCTGATCAGGGCTCTATAAATAAATATCTACGGCAGATATGTAATATTTAATGCAGCCGAACCGTGTATTACAATGCCGTTATGTGATGACTTCCAAAGAGAAAAGCAAGAACATTCGGAATAAAGTATTATTTAAAAAAAAATGTTTTCGGATAAACACCATATCCCGGCATGCATTGTGGCGATGTTTTAGCCTATCAAAACCTCTGAAAAAAGAAAGGTGTCTCTCAGAATCGAAAGACAAAAACCTATGGGAAAAACACAAAAGCATTGTACACAATTTAAACCAATAAATGTCGTATAATTAACAAGGATAAACTGATGGTTTTTAGTTGATGAGCACTGCAGATATCACTGTTAAATCATTTGATCATTGGTTTTATTATGAAAACGTAGAGACTGGAAATACTGTTTTCAACCCGTAACTTTACATGGAGGCTGCCGCATACCTCAAATCATCTTCGTAATATCTATCAAACTATAGATCCTACATATCGACTGGACGTGGATTCTAAAAGTACAATATACACTTCTCGCTAGAAATCTATATATTATATATATCTATATTTACGATTTTACAGAGAGGATTATTTGTGAATAAACGACCCTCTGTAACGTTTGCATTAAACGGGAGCACTAGAGGGCGAAAACTTTAAAACGTAATTATAGGACCCATTAAACGCTTAAACAAACGACATATTTGGTCGTAATAAGGTCGTAATAATTGGGCCTGAACAATCGGCCTATTTGGTCGTATGAGTTGGAGGACTTGTTGCTTGAAAAATATTCGATGCACACACACACTAAGACTGAATATCATGTTCTATTTGCAATTAAAGATTGATAATTGTATGTATTGGGTTATTGAGAAGAGACTAGAGAGTGCTGGACATTTTTTTGGGCGGAGAGGGCCTTTTATCAGTTATTAAAGTATTAAAGTTGAAAAGCAATGATTAAAAGTTTAACTATTCCGGGCTTTGAACTGCGTGGAGGACATCGCCGCATCCTGGCCGCCGGCTCTATCCACTGGGCTATCTATTCCTTAAACTATTGAAGTGAAATAAAATAAAATTGTATCCAATTTTATTACTCATTGTCTTTTTGTTCGCAACTTCTCCACATTTCGAAGTGTTTCACGAGCCAGAACGACCTATCTTTCTTCCTGGCTTGCATTGCAGTGCATTGCATCGCGTGATTGAACCATGAACCAGTCGAGTGATTCATTCAGGAAATGAAGCAGTTGCTGGTTCGGACGTCACATGTCACGTGATTTGAAGCAGTTGCTGCTTCGGACTTCATATGTCACATGATTTTAAGCAAGCTTCGAAGCACTGCTTCTATGGAATAGGAAGTCCAGGGTTGAAGCTCCGTTCGAAGCTTCAGTGTCAAACTGCCATCACTACCTGTTACCTCTATGGAGAGCTCACAGTGCCACTTTTTTCAGTAAAGACTTTCTTTTGGACTTTGTTTGTCGAGTCGTGCTTTTTGGTACATACTGGTTTGCCTAGCCGTGACACTATCAACATGACGATACAATTGAGTTTGAGCTTCTTCTTCACTGAGAACTTTTTCTTTAACCAAAATGAAATTTGTTGGATCAGATTGCATTGGCAGCATGCAGTTAGTCTTCCAGCTGCTCCTGGAGGATCCGTAGGCATTCCCAAGCCAGATTAAATATATTATCCTTCTTGCATGGTATAAATCTAACCTACGGTCTCCAACCAGTTGGACGTGACTGAAACATATCACAGAGGAGACGCCCCTCTCACTTGCTTGAACTACCTCAACTATTCCTTGCACATAAAGGAGCAGCTGCACCACTCTGAGCTCCCTTCAGATACTCCCCTTACCCTCAAACAGCCTGACATCTGTCTGATGTTGTGATGGAGCTTCTTTCTTGTCATTTATCCTTATGACATCCCTTTACTCCATCGCATCAACTTCCATGCTCTGATGCACATAGGTCAGTTAGATCAGACACTAACAGATAGTTTGAGGTCAGATCATGATGCGAGATTGGACTCCTTACATGAAACATTTGACAAAAGACAGACACTTAAAGGTGACTGAAGGTTCAAATGATAATAAGGACATCTAGCTCAGATCAGATCATTTTTTTAATGAACAAATCAGTTTTAAAACTTTTTCAATACTGCTCTATGGTTACCTTCATTACAGTCCTTAGTCTCTCCCTTTATCCCTGAGAGCATGCATGTGTTAGTCAGCAATCCAATTGCATTACAAAATAAGTATGTGTAAGATGTGTATAAAGTCTGCCTTTGTTCTCATATGCCAAATGACTTTACTTGGGCAAGCCACCCAGGTATATTAAGCAATTGTATCCATTAATGAGAATGATGCCATGAGCAGTTAAGTATTAACTTGTGTTCAACGTTGGACCAAAAAAACCCTGTAGATATCAATTCTAAGTTGGAAAAGGAGACTGTTTCACTGTTAAATCTTTAGTTTAACATAAGACCTTAGGCAACAAGTTCATAACATAACATGACCCTCTCTGTGTGGCTGTGATGCTTCATTATCAGTCAGTGTGGCAGCAGTGGCAGTACTGAAGGCTAGTCACACTCTTAAACAACAGGTTATACTGCGTTTCTCAGTCAACAATTATAACACAAAAATACATTGATGGATTCAGGGAAAAGGGTAGGGAATGGGTACAGGATGGGTGTGGGGTGGGGCGTGTCAGGGTGGAAAGGGAGGTTCCCCACCTGGTAACACCTTGTTGCGATCTACTTGGGGGAAAACAGTGGTAAAACAAGGTACAGCACATTTATGGATGTTTCACACACACAAACAGAATAAAGCACATGTTTGCATCAAATGACAACACCATACTCACTGATAAAAACATCCAATTTTAAATGTTTAAGTTTCTAGCAGACAACTGAGTGGATAAATCCCAGTCAAAAAAATAACATTGCAACACAAATCAAAGCTGTGATTATGGAACTTCTGTTCTCTTATCTGCATGCTGATACAATGTCCGTAACCAAAGCCTAAATAATTTATACTAAAAAGTATTTTAAAACAAAATCAAAATGTGATCCTTGAACGCCTGGTTATAACTAGCATCTGAAGTTGATAATAATAAGTAGCAGTAGTGCAGTTTGCAGCAGCAAATGTGATTCCAGTGAGAGGATGATTTACAGATTTGGCAGATGTGAATGTGATGTGATTCTCTGTCCCTCACACAGGCAGGGGGACAAATAGACTGCAGGAAGAGTGAGCTGCAGGGACATGCATGATGAGTGATTGACAGCTGTCTATCAAATACTGTCAAAACAGCCTGTGAGAATAATTTCAGTTTGATTTAACGTGCTGGAGATGTGTGACTTAATGTATTAAAACATAATAGCTACGGAGATCCAGTGTTCAATATGAATTCCAAAAATTGTGTTAATACAGAATTATTAATACATTTAAAATAAGAACCATTCAATACATTTGTTTAAGTAGTTTAAAACACTAGGCCCGTTAATACGAAATGATATTTCATCCTGTATAATTACACAATCTGAAAGATAACGGCAGGTCAATTTCATCAATTAAGAATGCACTTATACAAACAAGTTTGTTTTGTGATTGGTTGAATTTCCCCCTCCACCCTTTTAGTTAGTTACTGTTGCCATCCCTGTTAAACTCACCAAGTACTTTTCAAATGTTTTATCTGTAAAATTCCAAAAACTACTGTTGGTTAATAATATGCTCACTTTTGACCTTTAAAGAAGATTTCTACGGAGCCTTGACTAACTCTATGGTATATGTACATGTCTACCATCATGTTGATGGTACTATTTATATATACAGTACATGAACTTGACAATTTGTACTGATCCTGATATTGCTTGTTGTGTTTTCACACGTGTTTGTTTACACCAGAATGTGACCAACATTTTGGACAGAATGCATCCAGCTCCCCATGTCGGAACTGCTGGATTGAGAGTGTTGTTGTCACCAGCTGCTCCTGCCAGCACCTTAATGTCATTTTTTATTTGCATATGTTGGGCAATTTGCACAGTTAGCCTAAGCTGCATTAGTTAGCATTTATTAGCATATGCAGACACTAGTTAAGTCACCAGAGGACTGATTTTGATTACATTTGGGTTAATTTAAAAGTTTTAGGGGACACAACAAAAAAAAGATTCAGCATCCTCAATATGCCTTAAAGAAAACAGGAAATTGGCCAAATCGGCCAATAATTTGTTTAGCTATTGTCTGCATATGCTAATTAATGCTTATTGAGCCAATTGCCCAGCATATGCAAGCTAGTATACAGCAGTTTCTATGTTCTGGGGACCCGTACTATACATTTCTATCATAAAACTTAAGGGTACTCAACATTTCCGGGTTCACACTACTGGCAAGTAGACAATAGTGTAGAACCAACTGCATGTAAATGTAAATGATGTGACAGTATGGTCATCATACATGTAATTCTGTTGATGTAATGTGCATGCTTGGATCACAGAGACGTTCCCTGAGGATACTCATGCAGCTGCTTGTGTGAGCTCATGGTGGAGAAGCTGAGATTGATGGTATCATTACATTCTGAGCAGAGCTGTGGCAAGGCAAGTGCTGATGAATACACCTCCATCGGAGGGAGACAGTGATGATGCCCCTCTTTAGCAGAGGACCACAGAGGGTCACACCAGTGAGATGTCATGGTGACAGGATGGGAGTGTGTCTCACACACTGCAAAAACACCCAGCAATTTCACTTCATATACTGAATGTCTTACACTCTGTTTGGGGAAGAATACAACTTCACAGCTGATGGTGATTCATCTGGAAACTAAAGCTGACTTTGCTCTTTGGCTCCATCTACAATCACACTTTAGCACTCATAACATTGAAAGAAACCCAGCGTTAGTGGGAGGACTTTCTACTGACAGAAGCCTGGACCAGCATTAAATGCAGCTGTGTGTGTTGTGTTCTTAAAAAACATGGCATGGTTCAATTCAGGGAATGCTGGAAATCCCAGAAGAACAAGTCTCAATTCCTAGTTCCTATTAACAGGAAAATATTCTGAAATTATATTTTGACTACATAAAGCATAATTGTCAAATATAACTTGAGGAAGATTAGAAAGAGTGGTTTACTAAATAAGTTACCCTCAATAAAATCAATATCACTAAAAATACGTTTAAGAATTTTCCATGAAAAATGTCCAAGAGTAAGACTCAATATGACAGGAATGTCACAGTCTGCTCCATCATTCACTAGTAGTTTTCCATTTCACCTGTCTCACCTGTTAGCCACACCCTGTCTCTCTCTCACTCTGTTTCACTCATCAGTCATTTAGTATTTAGGCTCACTTCACTTTCACCTCAGTGCCAGATCGTACTTTGCATTATGCCAGTCTTTCCCGCGTTTACCTCCAGATTGCTCTCCCGGTTCCGACCCTGCCTGTCCCTGACCATTCTGCCTCGCCTCCTCCCTGACCTGTTCTGTACCTGCGACTCCCGTCTTGCCATCTCCTGGACCCCCTGCCTGTCCC
>CALSBZ010046891.1:20398-40774 GCA_943591055.1 Gobionotothen gibberifrons | reverse complement strand
CCTGATTTCACGTGTGTTGCACTTTGGTCTTCAGCTCGATTGTGACAAGGAAATTACTTGTTTTGGCAATGTGACTGTGCGTATGTAAGTTTCTCTCACATACATACACACATATAATGACAAATACAGGCACGATGAGAGAGGTAGAGGAGGCATTACCCCATGAAGCTCCTTCAAAACGACAGTACGCAGAAACAGGGAGAGGATCATGTCAATAAACACAAACAAACACACACACACACACACACACACACACACACACACACACACACACACTTCTTGCTCTTCCAGGATTTGTATTTGTTTGTATGATTCTTGTTTAGTGTTTATTAGATTTATACTAATATAGACAGCTTACAGTATGTATAATAGCATTTTACTCCCTACAATAATGTCCAAGCATACAAAAATCCTTGAACAAGGATTGTATTCTGTTTTATACACATTTAAAATGGCATGACATGAAATTGTAAAATTATAGAATAAAGATATTTAACAATAATATTAATATAAGTGTTTAATTGAAATAACAGTTTCAGGTATATGAATTACCGACACAGCTCTACACTTTAATCCTTGTGTGTACACATCACTACATTAACATTTGCATAATGCTGAGTCATCCAACCTGGGAAGAGGCCCAAATAAAGTTTGTGTTCACTGAGAACTGGATCCACTGAGTGGAAGTTACAGAGCCCTTTTAGAGCATGTTTTTCATTTCTAATTGAAGTTTAGTAATATATAGTAAGTCTGGTATAGCAGATATCAACATTAACTATTTACAAACTGTACACATTTAACAAAAAGGTACGAGACATTGAACTTACGAAAATGCAAAAGCCACCAGCGCCCCACTGACCACTATGAAGTCCAGAATGTTCCACAGGTCCCTGAAGTAGGCTCCAGGATGAAGCAACAGGCCAAGGTCCACCATCTAAAGCAAACATATATATATTATATGTATAAATAATGTATGTATCTAACACATTTTAATGGTTAATGACATACTTTCAGTGAATAATGAGGAATAAGCAACTTCAGTCAGATACTCAGTCATCACAATTTCACTTAAAGGGCAGTTAAAGATGAGACAAGATAAGAGGAACTTTATTCATCCCAATTCAGGAAATGTGTTCGTCACAGCAACACATTCTCACTCCCAACTCGGCCTATGTTGACGCTATGTCAGGGTACCTGTCGTCACTTTCCAACGCAAGGGGGGGCCCTTTAGCGTCGAGTTTCAACTATCAGGGCGTCCCATTGACTTGCATAGAGCTCCCTGAACGTTGGTAATAGACGAGTTGGGATCGCGGCAAAAATGCTCTCCGCAGATCCATTCTCACAGCGTTTATCAACTTTTTTCTAACTCAATATCAAGCCACACTTATTGTTTTTACTTCCTTATTTTAATTGAATAATGTCAGACTTGTGTTGCCATCAGTTAGGGGGAGAGTAGTGTTTTGTTTGTATTGTTTCATCGTTTTTTCCTTCTAATTTTGTATTCTTTTCTAAACCACACACTGTTATTTACTCAACATTAAGACACAATTATCCTTGTGTTTATTTATTTGTTTGATTGTATAATGTCGGACTTTTGGAGTCCGTCAGGGCCGAGGGTCGGAGCAGCTCATAGTAGTTGCTTTAGAGAATTTTACACCCGGAAGTAAGTATTCTCTCCGCTTTGCTTGAAAAACCCTGTGATTAGTCCTCAAGCTCTATGATTGGATGTTTGAGTGGCAGTGTGCCGAGGGTTACACCGAGCGTTAAACAGCACTTTGAAATGGGAAGGAACCACGGAAGACTGTCCAAAACTGTATTTGAATGGGTCCATCACCCCCCTCCTGTTTCGCAACATGTTCTATGGCACGTCTCTACTGGGAATTGTAGTTTTAAAAGACGTTTTCGTATTTCCCATAATAAGAAGTTGCCAGTATTAAACTGTGTACATTCCTGGAGGTTTAGGGGATAGGAAACACTCAAATGTAAAACATATAATTAATAAATGGATGAAAATTGCTTGTGCCCATAATGGGCACATGACAGCTAAGGTCAGAAGAGCTTTATTTAACAGCTGGTCTTATGTATGTGACCCCTCCTGTTGTTCATTGATAAGCCTGAAACATGCACTTGTCAAGGTTCAGAGGCACATTTTGCAAATATGGCAGTAGCCATCGATCATCTTAAGATAAGATATACTTTATTGATCCCAAGTTGGAAACATTTGCGTTACATCAGCATGTGTAACAGTTGTAAATATGCAGTGGTGTTTATTTGTAAATCATTTAGTATAATCACACAAATTCTGTGTTTTATATTTAATAATTCTGTGTTCTTTACTTATTGAATGTTCAATACCTGACAAGGTCGGAGATGAAAAACTTGGGTCGCAGGTTCCTCAACAGTGCATTACAAGACATCTATCAATATGTGTGTAGACCTCCACCATTAAACTGTCATATTCTGCACATTTCTTATTCTATCTACATACATCTTATAAGAGTATAATTCATTTGTTTGATTGTATAATGTCGGACTTTTGGAGTCCGTCAGGATCAAAAGGCCTATCTTATGACTTCACAAACAAGCTCTCAAAGTTTTGGACAGAAAACCTAAGCTATACCACCATTGCAAAATCCTGGACAAACATAACCTGCTCAGCTGGGAAAATATTTTAAAACACACTGATGCATGTCTCATTTTTAAAATTCTAAACGGCAAGGCACCCCCACCACTCTGCACTTTTATACAGCAGAAAAATTCAAACAGCAGAACCACAAGGTCTGCCCTAAGAGGGGACTGTGTAGTCCCTCTTAGGTCCAGTGCCTTTGGTAAACACTGTTTCTCTGTGAGGGCATCAACACTTTGGAACACATTACCAATACAGATAAGGAATAACACCTCCTATCATATATTTAACCGCAATCATAAGAACTGGCTTTTAAGCAATCAAAAATGTGAACACTTTTAACTGTATCAAGGTATGATGCTATTTCATATGTTTGCATGTTTGTTTGTTCCTCTCTATTGTTGTACTGCTGTTCCTATTTATTGTTGTACTGATCCAAACTCGTCTATTACCAACGTTCAGGGAGCTCTATGCAAGTCAATGGGGACTCCCTGATAGTTGAAACTCGACGCTAAAGGGCCCCCTTGCATTGCAAAGTGACGACAGGGACCCTGACATAACGTCAACATAGGCCGAGTTGGGAGTGAGAATGTGTTGGTCACAGCAGCATGTTTGCAACAGGCATTGCACATAATGTGAAAATGAAATAGAGTAGAACATAAACAAAAATAAACATTAAATATAAACATCTGATAATAGACAATATAGCCAAAGTAAAAAGTAAATTTAATTCATAGATAAAACTATGTAGACTACCGGTCAAATACTATAACGGGCCAAATTACAGCTAACCACATTTAAAAGTAGGATATCATTTATTATTTTAAATGAATACAAATGAAGTCATGAAGTTATGAGTGTTGACATGTGTATTTATTGACATGATTACCTTGATCACCATTTCAAAAGTGAAAACCCCAGTGAATGCATAGTCCAGATATTTGAGCACCTGCAAAGAAAACTCAATCAGTACCGAAACAGATAACTCTTTTCCTGTAAATAAACAACAATCACACAATGTGAGTATTTTTTCAGAATATTACCCACCTCCACTGGCTCTAAAATTAAATAATAAAATGTTCCGTACATGCTGTCATACCACACTGAATAGAGAAGAAATACGTTTCTTAAAGCTGCTGTGGTCCTTGTAAAATATGTATACTCTTGTTTTAAGGGAGGCGTGTTGTGCAGTGGTTAGAGCCTTGGTCTGGGGATCAGATGGCCACAGGTTCAAACCCCACTGCAGTCAGCATGTTGTTGTGTCCCTGGGCAAGACACTTCACCCCAAATTGCTCCTGTGGGGATTGCCCACAGTATTGAGTATGTAAGTCGCTTTGGATAAAAGCGTGTAACAAGTAATGTTTTAAGAAATAAATCTTACTCAATTTTAGAAAAAACGTTTTAATGGAAAATCACCAACTAACATCAGAAAACAGAAAACTTTTGAGCATTTCTGGCATATTTTCTAACACAATATGTCCTGATACTGGTAAATGTAGTTCAAAATAAGATTTCCCAGCTTATTACATGATCTGATTAGCTAAATATCCCTACTTATTTCAAGACATCTTACCAAGGACATTTTCACTTGTTCTATTGGCCTTGTTTTTACATTCTTTTACTTGATCTTGAAGCAGATTTTTTTCCAGTGAGGCTAAAATATATGTGTTTACAGTATGTGTGAAGTACGTGTAGACTGTGACTCACATTGTTGCGCGGGGCGTTGGTCCAGACCGGGTCCTCTGCTGCCAGAGCGATACTGCTCATAGCAATCACAACCAGGATGCTCATCTCAAAATATCGCAGAGTCACGATGTAGTGACATAACCGCCTCACCCTGAGGACAGACAGGTGGCCACATGAGAGCAGTGGACACACACAATAGCTTCTATCTCCTCAGTTTGGTGCTTCAACACACTTCAGGATCAGAATCCTGTTTATTGCCACACATACGAGGAATGTGCTTTGGGGTAAGTATTTGCACAAAAAAGGAATTTAATTTATAAAAAAATAACCTAAAAAGCAAAAAAAAACATACAAACTTAGGACAACAAATATGTGACAATATATGGCAAACCATATAAAGCACCCGTGTGGATTTTTACACATGAGAACACAGTTCACAAAGTGACACAGGAAGCCTATCTAATATAATTTGATTAGGTAATCTACTGGATTTTATTGTTTTAAAGTTGTTTTTCCCTTTCAAATATATGTTTTATTTTTGGGGAATATTAGCCCCCTTCTTCATACATATTACACACTCTCTGTGGTGTAACTCCTGCAGCATGTAGGAGGTCCTACAGAAGGGAAAGGAAAAGATGGAGGATGAGGAGGTGACTCACGGGTTGGTCTGTCCAAAGATGAACATAGAACTGTAGGGCAGGATGGGTTTGGGTCCACTTGGACCCAGCTCCGCCAGGGTCTTATCAGTCATGGGCATGGTCTCACAGTCCATACTGTTCACTGAAAACACACACAGTTTACAACAATGCAGGCAGGGTCATCACCGTCAGGTCTGACTGTCTGTCCCCTACTCAATTTGGAGATGTGATTTAAGTATTGACATGTAAGAGTGGCATTGAACTGTCATCAACGTTCTATATATCTAATTGATTGTCCTCAAAACCCCATGGGAGGGTAAACATCGGACACAATGAAAGAATCTGCAGTCAAAATCGAACCAACATGTGTTCTGATTGGTCCCTGTAACAACTATTGTCTGGAAGAATGTATGCACTGACATAACGGAAGAATGTACTTAAATGATATGTATTATGTCAACACAATTCACATTACTATATTAGGTTAGTTGAAAGCAATACTATTACGTTTAAATAAAAAATATTAGGTTCAACTTAATATTATTGCTTTCCACTAACCTAATACAGTTGTGTGAAATCTGTTGACATAATATATTTAATTAAAGGTCCCATGTCATGCTTTTCCGGTTATTACCCGTCCCCTTGTGTTATGAAGGTTTTTCTGCATGTAAACGGTCTTCAGAGTCACACACCCTGAAAGTACACCCTGTAGGGAGTACAACTCTAACACAGTCTATGCTGACCCAAAACACCTCGTTGGAGATTTCTCGTTTTCCATTATTTACTTCCTAGGTACTCTGACGTGCAAACACCCAGAGGCCACACCCTCTGCCAGCCTTTCACGAAACAAAGCTTCCCAAACCTTTCAGCGATTCATGCCGGATATGTACAGCGTAGTAGGGCACTGAAGAACGATGCTGTTCCTACTTTGTTTGGACCAGCGGGAGATTCGGGTACACAACCTGTAAGTATTCATTGTTGTTTGTGTATTTATGATGTTTAAAACAAACAAGGTATCTACCACGAATGTTTAAATGGGTAAACGTTTTTCGGGCTACTACGTTGGGATCTGCTCTCCGCAGACCCATTCTCACAGCATTATAAACCTTTTTCTTACTCATTATCAAGCCACACTTATTGTTTTTACTTCGGCTGTGAGTGTTTGTGTGTGCTCAGGATGAGTTTAGCTTGTTCTCGCTGTACCCCCGACACAGCTCCACGCAGCAGATCGCAGCAACGAGCCTCTCAACTTCACAACCAATCAAAGCACACTGGGCTCACAGGGAGGGGGGACAGGAGCTTCAACAAGCCGTTTAGGACAGAGAGTGAATACACATACTTTACAGAGATGCTGTATGAGAAACCAATGTGAGTTTGGAAAATTGCACAGTATAAATCTATTTTAGTATACCTCAACAATGGAATTATGATCAGTGGAAATGGCCATGACATGGGACCTTTAAAGTCAATGTTTCAGTTTTTTCAGTGTGGACAATCTCATAAAAAAGCCTCTGTCATGCTGAATTTGGGGCCTTACATCCATTCTAGGGCCCGGATGTCACAGAGCCAACCTTAGTCTGCAACATTCCCACTTCCAGTACAGACGGATCCTTTTTTTGCACGTCCCGACCATCTTTATTACTTGACTGAAAAATGTATTTCCTGTAAGTAACCAAACCATTTATACTCTGCCATATTATTTGGACACACTGCAAAGTTTGTCATCCTGCTTTCTTACAGTAAACAGCATATCTTTACTCAGCACATCTTGTGTTTCCATGAAAACAGAACTTGGATGTAATGCTGATGTGGAAGTGGCATAGTGAACTGACTCTGTATGAGGGTGGTGTCTCCAGGGGGGGAGGTGATAGTCACAGGAGGAACATGGATGGAGGATTGGCAGGTTCTTCTGACGTTCCTCTGGTTGTCTGATTCCTCTGGTCGGTCGCTCGGCCAGTCAGCCCCCCCAGAGCCCTGCTGGGGGGAGAGAGGGAGGGACTCCCCCTCTGAGTCAGCAAACCTGTCCCCAGGAAAGAGAAAGAAGAGATTTTTGCCAGAAGAATAATTGTATTCATCAACTGTGTATTGTCCTCATCCATAAGCCCAAACAAAAGACCAAAGGGAGTACATGCAAAATCAATATAAAGTGTCTTAAGCCAATTTTGAATCTCAGTCCACAGTCTTGCAACGTATGGACAATAAAAAAATAAATGCATCTGGTCTTCCTCTTCCTCCTCACAGAATCTACAAAGTGGTGACGGTTCGATATTAAAAGTATTGAGTTGTTTTTTTCTAGCGATAATCTTGTAAAAGATCTTCAGTTGGAAGATTCTTGAATAGGAATCAATTGTTGTTTTGTATATGGTTCTAAAGAATTGTTTCCAGGGTATCAGAATATTACATTCTTCTTCCCAGAAAGAATAGACCGCATGAGGAAAAGCAGTAAGGCCCTTGCTCTGTAAACAGTGATTATAAATGTATTTATTTATTTTCATTTTTGATAGCCATTTCTGACTTCTTGTATGAGGTGTACAGACTTCTTGTCGGTTTCCATCTTTTTTAATTTACGTTTCCAGTTAGTTGGAATAGCTGAAAGCAGCTGGTTAAAGTGAAGGAAATCACATATCTGACCATACAGCAAAAACACTGATATGAAATTAAATTACCTGTGCTATCTAGTAAATCATTCATGAAAATAATTCCTTTTCTCAGGAGACTTTCCCATAATAGTGGTTTCCCATCTATTAAAACTTCTGAGTTCAACCATATTAATTGATTTTGGATTTCTTCTGGTGTGTCTGGGGGGTAATACTGGAAACTCAACCAAGCCTTCAATGCATCTCTAACAAATGATGAGATTTCTACTAATATTTCTTTGAATAATCATTCAAAGTGGTGATATTTTAATTGGAAAAAGGGAAACAGTTTACAGTCAAAAAATAAGTGCCCTGAAAATAAGTTCTGACTTGTTCTCCAAAGACTATTATGATACATTTTATTAATCCAAGATGCTTTTAAAGATGAATTCATTGCTGCCAAATTTTTTGTGTATTATATATGTATTGCCTTTTTATCTTGTCAGGCTTATTATTCCAGATGAACTTAAACATTCGTTGTTCAAAGCTAATTAAAAAAAGACGCCTCTGGGGAGGGAAGTGAAATTAAGAGATAAACAAACTGTGGAATCACAAGAGCATTAATTAAAGGGGACCTATCATGCAAAATGCACTTTGTGATGTATTTTATCCATACATATGTGTCCCCGGTGTTCCAGGGAACTCACAAAGTGTCAGAAAACACAACCCTCTCTCTTTTCCTCCATACCCAAATCTTTAAAAACGGGGCTGCAACGGATTTGATACATGTGGATTTTTGATTTGCTCCTCTATGACGTATTATAGGTGCACTCCGCCTGATTGGTCAACTCTCCACCTATCAGGGGAATGAGAGGTTGGGCCACGGCCGGCCATTGCCGCTCGAAAGCACTGGAGACGTTGTAGTACATATGCCAGGCCTGTAAGTGGCGCTGTAGTCTGCCACAAAAGCAGCGAAGAAGACTTCCCGCCCATAGTTACCATGGTTACCCTTCTGTTTATTCTCCCCTCTGGCTCTTTTTATTCCTCCCCGAGGCAGCTCCTGCTGCTTTAATTCAATGCAATCCCTCCCTCGTTGTAATTCTCTCCGGTAGTCCACCAGCAGATGACAAACACCCACCTCTCCGCCTCTTCCAAGGAACGTTACGTGAGGACCGTGCGGCAGAGTTTCAGTTTCAGTTTCTTTCGCCGGTCAAGATGTCGTTAAAGTTTAAATCATCCGGACAAAATTTGAAAAGTGCCGGTCAAAGGTCTTCTTTGTTATTTATTGAGCTTTAAAACAAATGAATAACGACTCTATATAATAAAACACGGAGGACGGAGATCTTTTTTTCTCCCCCTCTTGACTTCATCAGAGCACGGCTCCCCTCTCTCCTGCAGGGGGGCGTGGTCAGCTGCAGCTCACAGAGATCAGCCCCGTAGACAGCAAACAGCACATAGAGCGAAATGAGGCATGGCTAAAATGCATGATCTGTTTCGTATTTTGAAAACAGAAACTTATAAATATACCTTATATAGGTATGGCCCTACAATATATCATTTAAATATAGCATGATAGGTTACCTTTAATGAAATATTTCCTTGTAATGACAGAGCTTTCCCTTTCCAAGGTTGAATTATTTTCTCAGTTTTCTGCATTTTTCGCTCAAAATTTACCTTAACTAGATCTTTGAGATTTTCTGGAATATGAATTCCCAGAACATCCACTGAACCATTACACCATTTGACTGGAGCTGAGCATTGTAGCTCGAAAACTGTGCCTCTTAATGTTCCTATTCTCATAATACAGCATTTATCAAAGTTAGGCCTTAGCCCATCTAATTTTGAAAAGTTATTTAAATCAAGGGCATCTAATGCAGTTTTTTCAGGCTGTAGAAAGAAAGTTGCATCATCTGCATATAATGTTACTTTTGTTTGAATACCATTTGATCTTAAGCCTGTTATACATACATTGTTTCTAATTCTGATAGCAAGAAATTCAATGCATAATAGAAACAGATAGGGAGACAGTGGACACCCTTGACGTACGCCTCTGGACAGGCTGAAGCTTTTTGATAAATATCCATTATTAACTATTTTACTGGTAGGTTGGTTATATAAAACCTTCACCCACTGTATAATGGTTTCCCCAAAATTAAAGAATTGGAGGGATTTTTGAATGAAATCCCATTTTACTGTATCAAAGGCTTTTTCAAAGTCAGCAATAAATAAAAGTCCTGGTTTTCCATCCTCTTCATGATTATCTATCATATCAAGCAGATGGCGAATATTATCTCCAATAAAACGCCCTTTTATAAAACCTGTTTGATCATGCTTTATTATATTCCCATTTACTATTTTGATTCTCCGTGCAATACATTTGGACAGAATGCGGGTATCGCAACAAAGTAGTGTCAGTGGTCTCTAATGCGTCATACAAACAGGACTCTTGTAATGCCCCTCTGGGTCTTGCTTCAGTAACAATGTGATGATGCCTTCTTTCTGTGTATCTGATCATATTCCTTGTGTAAAGGAGTAGTTAAAGGATGCCAATAGAGGTTTTTAAATTTCTGTGTAGAAGGTTTTATAAACTTCAACAGGTATCCCTGGTGATTTACCAGGAGCGAAGGAATTAATAGCATCCAGTAACTCTTCTTCTAAAATGTTTCCTTCACAACTTAGTTGCTGATCTACTGAGAGTATCTGATCATAATTCTTTTGAAAAAATAACTCAATATTGGATCCTACAGGAGACTCTGGAGCCAGAGCATATACGGTTTTAAAATAATCCAACTCTTCAGCTAATATTTCCTGTGGAGATGTAAGTAGAATACCATTTGAAGTATACAGGCTCATAATGTTTTTTTTGGCAGAATTTCTTTGGTTGAGTCTTAAAAAATGAGCTGTGCACTTTTCCCCTTTTTCCATCCATGTGGCACGGGATCTATACATTATACCATTCACACGCTCAGAGTATAAATGTTCCAGTTCTAGTTGTTTATTTTTTATCAAATAAGTTGTTTCTATGCATAACGATTGCTTTTCATCCAACGTTTTAGTCAATTAATTTACCTCCTCTATTAGACTCTTCTCCTTTATCAAATATTGTTTTTGTTTCCATGACCCCATCTTAACAGTGTGTCCTCTAAAAACACACTTAAAGGCTTCCCAGACGTTGTGAGGGTCCGATGAATTATTATTAATTTGAAAAAAATCTTTGATGAGTTCTTTAGTTTTTTCAATAAAATCCGTATCATTTAAAAGTGATAGGTTGAATTTCCAATACCCCCGCCCTCTGGGATATTCTGCTGTAATAATTTGCAGTGTTAGGATGGCATGGTCAGATCTTAATCGGTCACCAATGCTACATTTTAATACTTTGTGAACCAGAGAAAAGGTGATAAGAAAGTAGTCAATGCGACTAGCTTGTTGTCCCCTGCGCCATGTACACCTGCGTGAATTTGGATTTGTTTGTCTCCAAATATCCACTAAATCTAAGGATGCCTTGAGTTGTTGGATTTCATTTAAGGCCTGTGGGTGATTATTAAAATAATGAGTACCTATACGATCCTTACTTATGTTTAACACTGTATTGAAATCTCCAACTATAATATTTTGGTTATTTTTTAGAGAGGAGATAACTTTATGGATCTCCTCAAAAAAGTTTGGATTATCATCATTTGGCCCATAGATATTAATGATATTTATGTGCAAGTCATCCACTGTCACCTCTAACATAATCCACCTTCCACCCTCATCAGTTTGTACAGAATGACCTAAGTGTTGAATTTCTTTTTTAAACATAATCATAACACCCCTACTATTGGTAGTCCCATGACTGAAATCTGATTTCCATTTCAACTCGTTTTTCAAATTAGAATGCGTTTCCTGCACACAAATAATTTTAATATTATTTGTTTCTTTCAACCAAGTAAAAACTTCATTTCTTTTAGAGACATTAGCCAAGCCATTACAGTTATAAGTTGCAATCGTAGTACTAGTACATGTCATGTATCATCTAAAATGAGTGATATAACTTTGTCAACCTTTTTTAAATACTTGATAAGGACCCAAAACTGTAAACCTAAAAAACATATAACACCTATTGACGTACACATAAATCACAAAAACAATATAACATGCCTGTATTTCATTTGCCATGGCGTTAATTGGCCTTTTTGCGGTCACAACCCCTTTCAATGTACTTTCTACATATATATATCGAAGAAGAAGAAGATGGGCTTAACCTCTTAAGCCCGAAGGTCCCCCCAGTGGACACAGTTTTTTTCCTAGACTATGTCTCAGGGCTTCTTAACATTTATGAAACTATTAATGTTCCATACCCTTTTAAAGGTAAGAAACTCCGCTAACTGACAATATGAAACATGTTTTGCAAAAAAAAACACAAGAGTAATACCAAGCCTTTGAATTAGCATTGAGCGAAAAATGCTAACTAATGCTGACGCACTTTTACACAGAACTCACGGTAGAAATGCCCTTATTACTATCTTAACTGCACAAACAAGATATACGATTTAAAGCTGAGACTCCACAGAATCCAGACATGTAATGTCATCACTGTACGACCCCGAATTGCGGAGCTATCAGCCAGAAAAGAGAAAGTAAACAACATCCGGTTTCAAAAATATTACAATAATTACGTTTTACCTTTTTTGATTTGTGATCAAAAATTGTGTTCACCGGAATAAAAACGCAGCTCAAGGTTAATCCAATGTCTTTGTGTCACGTAGACATTTTTACTGATAATCCATCATCATATTTATGGCAATAAACTGGGTATAAAGTTTTGCAGTCCAGGCTTGGACTTTCAGATATGCTTCGTTTGCTTCTCTATTACGCCCGCTATGGTAATGTTTACGTGGATTTGGGAACTGCCCCTCGATTCTATTGGATCTGATGGTTAAGAAAAAGGTGTAAATCACACGAATTGACCAATGGGTTCCAGAGATATGGTCCTGCGCAAAGTGAAAATTCTAAGTAATAAAATGATTTTTACAGTGAAAAAGGTCAAATGGAACTGATGGTTCCCAAATTACCCAGAGGTGAGTCTGCCTGGACTTTATTTTTCTAAACCTCTCTAAAAAGGTCAAATTTAACTTGTTTTGCATCAATCTTGATACAGGGTACTTATAATATGTTATAGTTGGGATTCCTAAAGCTTTTAGTCTACTAACCCATCATGCAAGGGTGGTTTTCACTATAAGTAAAGGTTTTTATTTAGGCGGACATTAGAATTTACATGTTTTTACTATGTTCCATCTGAATTTACTTTAAAATAAAAACATCTATATTGATTCTGACACTTCTACATCCAACTCACAGATGTAACCTTGCTTTGAGAAAAATAATTATTAATTTAACCCTTTTAGAAGTGAAGATATATCATTTGTTGTGTTAGTGGCATTTTCGAGCCTGACACCTGAAAAACAGGCTCAGGGCTTAAGAGGTTAAACAAAGAGAATAATCAAAAAATGAAGCAGAAAACCAAAACAAACATTCCATGCCGTAAAGGGTTTCTTGTCTAATAAGGAAAACATAAATAAAGCCTCTAACCAGGCTCACGGTTATCCTTAATGAACATAAGTAGGCATACATGCGAGAAAGACTAACCATAGTTCTGAAACATAATAGCCGTTTCAACAGTGATCTGCATACTGTTTTCACTCACATATGCCAAGGTTCTTCTCTGCCTCCTGTACCACACTCTAAAAACAAATGCCTTGGCTCGACAAAGAAAATCAACGCAACAGTTTGCATCAATGTTTATTGAGTTAAGACAACTTCTAATGAAATTGTCTTAAAGTAACAAAGTTATTTGAGTTAGGGGAGAAGGCTTTTCCTCTACGATCAGAGGAGTTTTACTCAAAAGATGAAGTTGTTCCGACTAGTTTTACTGTATGATTTAAAAGGAATTTTAAGTTGTATGTACTTAATTACCATCATTGTGAACACACGTTTTTAAGTTGACAACCATTTATAAATTAAGTTGCTCCAAATATATTGTATTCAATATTTAATTTTCTTAGCTTTTTCATGTTTTTGCCATTAAAGAAAGAAATTAATTGATTCCACAACAAATAGGCAATTCACTTTTTATTTTGAACTGCAGTTGTTTATTTCAACACATGATGTTTCAATCAGGAGAGAATTCATTTAGTTTGAACATTTATTGACACATGCCATATGATAAGGTGCATGAACACCTGAAATCACAGCTGACTGCAGGAGAGAGGAGAACCATTTTATAGTTTGGCTGCTGCACGTTGATTGGCTGCTGGAGAATGAGGTGAAATGTAATAGGTTAAACAGAACGCCTGTGATGAGCTGATTATATGCAGCTGCGGAGTGAATGTATACACACCCAGTCTTCCTGAAAGAACTTGCGCAGAGCTTCATTTAAATCTTGAAAAAAAAGATAAATAACACAAATTGAAATTGCCCCACAAATAATAAATAAACACATTGGCCATTTTTTTTTTCATGGGAAATGGGGACACAGCAAATAAATGCTGCCATCACAACGAAGTTAGAGGCCTTTGCATATTTAAAACCAGTGCCAAATATGTAAAATCTGTAAAGTGTTTGTAAAACTACAGTAACAAACGTTCAATGGCCACCAATCTGCAGATCACACACATCAATTTTACAAAAGATGTAACAAAGATGTTTACACTGCCGACAGTCATTATTTCAAACAGTATGAACACATTTAACGCAGAATGCTTGCTCATTCATTTGTTTCCCTCGACCACGATGGTTGCCTTCGTATGGTCAGATCCTAGGGTGGACCGGTCACTGATGAAGGCGATATTCATGTCCTTTTGAAGCACATTAAATAATAGGTTAGCGCATAAGACAGGGGTGCCCAACCAGTCGATCGCGATCGACCGGTCGATCGCTGGGAGATTCCCAGTCGATCGCGAGATGTGTCTAAAAATAGAACAACAATATTCTGTTGTATCGTTAATGTCCTATAACATAATATTCCTGTGCCAGAATAATGCACTTGAACGCATCAAAGCTTTGTGATTGGCTGGCGGGACCCCATGTGTCGGGGTGTGGCTAGTGGGCAGTGGGCACAGTTAGCTGACGTTGTCCGCAGTCCGTGTAACAGCCAGGAGTGACAGTCTGCACACACACAAGACCGCAATTATGGCAGATGCAAAACAACAAAAAAGCCCAAAATATATAATATTCACTCCGAGTGGGAGGATGATTATTTTTGTATCTATTCCAATTCAAAGTCCATCTGTCTCATCTGCAATGCGAGCGTGGCTTTACCGAAGAAGGGTAATTTAGGAGCGGCATTTCAAAACAGTGCACAAACACTCCCTCCTAATTCTGCCCTACGCTCCCAAAAGGTGAGGGACCTGAAAGGACAGATAAATGCACAGCAGTCCATTTTCACCAGGCCCAACAACAAGAGCAAGGCTGCTACCATAGCATCTTATCGTGTCAGTCACGTTCTGGCGAAACACATGAAGTCTTTCAAAGACGGCGAAGTTGTGAAGGAAGGATTCCTGGAGGCTTCCGACGGGCTTTTTGGGGGACAGTAAAAATAACAGTAGCATTTCAACAGGTTTTTGATATAATAAAAACTCAAGTTAGATACCGTTATTAATCAGCTGTAAGTGTTAGTTTGTTTGAACTTATTCATTATAATTATTGTACAAAATGGTAAGAATGCAAACTTAAGTTGATTATAGTCTATTATCAATTGAGGATAAGAAACTAGTGTTGCTTGCATCCTATTTTAAAGGCATTTCTTTTTATACTAAAATGCAACAAAAAGGGTTTGATTCTATTAATTTTGTCTTTTTTATTGCACTTTGGCAGCAGATTCCTGTGTAGCTTCAGGTCTGAGTTGTCTTATTAGTAAGCCTAATTTATACTTTTGTAGCAACACTATTTTTATATAATGGCAAAGAAAGGGTTCAGTCTTTTTTTCCTGTGTCATATGTGGCAGCACTGTTCAATGTTTCTTGAAAACATTACCCACTGTAGTATGTGACGTGTGAATAACCTCCAACTCTGTATCAACAACACTGTTGTGTAACTTCAGTTAAATACTTGTATGTGTGTAGATTAGAAAGAGGTAAGATAAAGGATCTGCAGTATTTTATGAAGTATTAATCGTACAAAGGCCAGTTGTATACAAGTAGAAGTGTGTATTTCAAAAAAGGTTGGGCACCCCTGGCATAAGAGATAATGAATTAGGTAATTGCATACTTTTTAAACTGCCACTCTTAGCGAATTCAGAGCCATTATTACCAGCTGCTAAAGCAACGCTGGTATTGTGTTCACCTATTGAGTCTGCATGTGTGTGTCGTCATGGCAATGTGGTCCTGAAGACACACAGAGGTGCTTTTGAGTACTTTGCCTAGTGTTTAAATGCATGTGGACAGATTTTGTCAATCACAACGTGCAAGTTTTAGTGTACCTTCTCATCTGTTTTGCAGGTTCCATACAATATTTGAACTGGTTAAGTGAAGAGCAGAAGCCACTTTTCAAATTGTACACAATCCTTTTTTCCCATGCCATTGCTGTCAACACCTATCCATGCTGAACGTTGTAAGATATTATTGATTGGGGTGTGGCCAAAAGTGCAATATGCTTCAAAATGTAACTGACAGAGAGCAGTGCTTTTTTCCTGTGTTTTTACACTGGGCCCATGGATTTTATTTTATTTCAAGATTTTTATTTGAAATTAATATATTCTGAATGGGTGACTGCCAACAACTTGCATTTCAATGACAACTCTAAATAACAATCCTACCTCAAGAAGCATGTCCTTGATCTGCTTCACCAGATTCATTTTTAATAATAAGCGATATCACAATAGTAACCAAAGTATTTTTACTCTCGCAATAGCCTATCTACTGTATTTAAATGACAAAAGATGACACTCACCTTAAAATGTCTTTTGTATATATCTATTTGTCTTAACTTGTCCAGGCATGTTAGGTGGGAGTGGCCTTGAAATCCTTAACTCAAGGTGTAGAACAATTAAGTTATCAAGCCAATTGCATTACTTACTACAACTTGAATTTAGTTTGGAGTCAATTAACGCAGAAATCAGTTCCATTTACACACAATATTAAGTTAATGTAATTACCAACATTATTACGTCAACACAACTTATAAATTAATGTTTGCAACTTAAAATGTTTATCTAAATCAATTAACTCACATTTTTATCTTGCAACCATGCATTTAATTAAGTGGAGTTGAAAGGTCGCCTGAATTCGTTTTTAGAGTGCAGTTCAGTAATGCTCCGACTGCTCCGTTGTTTATTATCCACTTCCCATCGTTGTCGCTGCCCGGTGTCCCGTTCCATGCTCCGGGTATCTTGGTCACGCGGTGGGGGCACACCAACTACCAGACCCCGCAGCTATTGGATTCCCATATGTCTGTGTGGTCCCATCTTCGCTGAAAACTTTCAATTTTGGCTGGGCCAAGATGTGCGATTTGATATTTTTGGCATTTAGTTGGTCTCTGATTGGTCTGTACAAGGCTCTTTGTGGTCTTACTTTAAAGGTAAAGTCATGATCAAAGAAGATTCGCATACCGCCATAAGTTACTTCCTTCTTTCCCCATGCAGCTTGTAGTATTTGCTTCTTGGTCTCAAAGTTTAGGAAAGCAACAATAATCGGTCTGGCACGATCCTTGACTTCTCTGTACACCCGGTGTGCTCTGGTGATGTTAAAATCTCCCGGTATTTTAAGCACCTCGTTGAATAGTTTCTTCAGAAAAGTTGACATATTCTCTCCTTCACTTTTCTCTGGTATGTTGAATATACGCACATTGTTTTGCCTGCCTGTCTTATTTTCTAGGTAGTCATTGCGTTGTTCTATCTCTGAGACTTTATTTACCAGATATTTAATTGATTGTTGGTGAAGTATTTCTGTGACATGCTCGTTTTTGTTTGATCGGTGCGTAGTTCTGTTGTCAGTTGCATAATTTTCTTTATGTCCTTATCCGTCTCAGCTCGAAATTCGTTGAAATCCATTCTGAAGTATTTGATCTCTTTCGATATTGCTTCCTTCATTTCGAGCATCAGATGTTTTATTTCTCCTACTTCCGCCATTGTGGGGATGGGTGACGCGAATTGTTTGTTCGTCCGTTTCTTGCTTGGTAAAGTTGTTTTTTCCGCCGTTACACCTGATCGCAAATTCATCCCCTGTTAATGCTTAGTTGTGAGCGCAAACAGAGATATTTAAAGCACCATATCCTTCTTATATCCTTCTTGTGGGGTTGAGGAGTTACCCAGCTTTTCAAGCTGCCGCCATCTTTAAAGATTGCGGCCGTGATAGCTTTCTTGCTGGATGTTAGCAAAATTGTTACCAAATATCTGTCACTTGCAATAATTTCCTCATTGAATTTGCATAAATAGAGTACCAAGCAACTTTTAGAAACCTCATACACAATTATTAGACGTGTACCGTATTCCTTACATATCATTTCCCAAAATACAATTATTTTCTGACATTGGAAAAAAATATGAGAATGGTCAGCATCATAAGAACCACATTCTCGCCAACACTTCTGTCGACTGTGTATCTGTTTACTTTTCACCTTTGGTGTAATGAAGAAACGAATCAGATTATTCCACGAGAATTCTCTCCAGGTTCGCAAGCGGATTAATGATGGGTCTTCCACATATCATACCAATCTTCATCTGATATTTGCATATGGAGTTCTTCCTCCCATTTAACCTTGATATATTTGGTTGAGTGTTTGTCATTTTTGATAAATCCTTGATATAATGCCAAAATGATTCTTATGTTACTTTCCTGATATGTTTTAGTATATATTTGGATAATATTATTCAACTCCTTGGAAGAATCTGATCTGATTTCCTTCTTGTAATAGTCCCTTAGCTGAAGGTATCTTATAGAGTTCATGTGTTCCCAATTTGTATTGTCTTCTCAAATTATCAAACCTCTCCAGCTACCCTTCCTTAACCAAAACACACCAAGCTGTTATTCCTTTTGCTACGCATTGTTTAAAACCTTGATCATATTTTGCAGGCTTGAAGTTTCCATCATAAGCTACCCATTTTATTATATTTGCATGATTTTGAATCTTATATATTTTCAGTACTTTAAACCACAGATCCAATTTGTGTACTGTTATTGGACCCATGTTAGTTTTGAGTTCCTCATACAATTTATAATCCCCAATCATATTTTGAATTGGAATTTGGTTTACTTTTTCCATATCCTTCCATTTTGATCTAAATTCTGATTTACAGCAACAGTAAATAGGTCTTAGCTGAGCAGCATAGTAGTACTCCATCAATTTTGGCAAACCCCGCCTCTTTCTTTGGGTAGCTGGAGAGTTTTGTACCTAACCCTTGGCCTCTTGCCCCCCCAAACAAATCTGGATATCATTCTATCCCAATTTATAAATTGACCTTGGGGGACCTCTACTGGTACAGATTGGAATAGATAGAAAAATGTAGGTAGAACATTTAGTTTAACTATTTCAATTCTTGAATTTAGGTCGAGTGGTAAGGTAGACCACCTTGATATATATATTTTTATGTCTTGGTTTAAATTGTCGTAATTCGCTCTATACAAATCAGAGATGTTTTTACTGATCATCACACCCAAATATTTATTTGATTTTAGATTCCAGTTAAGGTCATATGATTCCTGGATCGCTTTTGGTGGGATATAATTAAATGCTAAAACCTGGGTTTTTTAAATATTGATCTTATACCCTGAGAGCTTCATCAAACTGGGGAGTGTTGTGTTTGGTTGTTCGAGGAAAGCAATAATGTCATCAATGTTATGTTCTGCATCTCCGATTGTGATTCCTTTAACCCTCTGGAGTCGGTGGATGCGCCCGCGCGTCCAGGTGCGCATAATTTACGTAATTTAATCATATATTTTCGATTATAAGAAATATGATTCAGATATCCGGGGAATCGCTGGAAGAGTAGCTTTCCAGCGGTATCTCCTGTGAGACTGTAACCAGGGCACAGCAGCCAATATGGCCGCTCAAAGCAGCTTGACTTTACACTGTGTGGGATTGGTGGATTGGTGTGTCCGTCAAGGAAATCTCGGCCGGCAGCCATCATGGTCTGAAATGACCAATGGACATCGAGAAATCACTAAGGACCTACCCACCAAGTAAAGAAAACATAAACCATAGAGGCTTCTCAATACTCAAATTTCCCCTCCTCGACTGCTCGACTCCTCGGTCCTCCGGTAGTGACCCGGAAAAGAATTTCAGCGCGCCATTTTGAAGGACATCTCATTTCTCTAAATGTACACCGAGGATCGAGCGTCGAGGAGGCTCTCTGGAGGAGCTATAACCGAGGATACACTGATGCATTTCCGGGAACGGTGGAGGCGTGACGCACGGCCGGACTTATCTCAGCCAATGACAGCTCTGCATGCATCCCCTGGATATTATTTTAGAAACTGCTTTCATCGTGACGCGATGTTTCCAGAGAGAACAGCTGTGAGGTCCGTGCAGAAAGCAGAGCAGTTTGTATAATATATATCACTCAGTGTAACAGGCCTACTCTCTTTATTTGCTGTAGTTTAGTAGATGTCTACAAACAAAGAGTCGATATTTTTCGAAGACAATTTAGTGCTTCACATAATAAAATACACAACGGCTGTAGCCTGATTATGCTTTAGGAGCTGTGCGTGTGTGTGGTACAGTGTGTAGATGTGTGTGTTGTACAGTGCGTAGATGCGGCGGACAGACGGGTCTCAGTTGGTTTGGGGTCCTCTGCTTACTTTTAATATTTGTAAATACAACTTTTGGCCCGTAATTTCAATTCCCCATTTCAGCGACCAGAGAGGGGGGGGGGGGG
>CALSBZ010046891.1:0-20298 GCA_943591055.1 Gobionotothen gibberifrons | reverse complement strand
CTCATACTTTAAATTGTATATATTTATATAAATATATTTGTGTGTATGTGTCCGCATCTGTAGCCTGTTATTGTCTCATTATACCGCACTGTGAATGAATCAAAGTAAATATATAAGTGGTCATGAACACATCTGTCCATCAGACAGAGGGCTGCTGTGTCTCCTGTCATCATTAATGGACGTCTCTTTAAAATGACCGCTCAGAGGAGAGGAGTTCTCATTTCTCTAACTGCCTGCTGCTTCCCCTACTCTCTCCTCGGCTCCCCTCCTCGGCTCCTCTGCTCGCATCTCCTGTGGGCGGGACTAAGTCTCGAGGATAGGAGTCGAGGAGGGGAAATTTGAGTATTGAGAAGCCTCTCACGTGTCTCCCATGAGTTTACGTCTGTGAGGAGAGAGAGAGAGACAGAGAAAATGGCTAAAAAAAAAAACGTAACAGTTGCCGACTTCGCTAGAGATTTTTTTCGCTAGCAGCAGTGAAGATAGAGCCTCAGAACCTGTCTTCGACTCTTCTGAAGAAGAAGAATACAAAGACAACAACAAGGATCCATTTGGACATGGGTAAGTGTAAATATTATAGTAATAGTGTACTGGCAATGTGTGGGGAATACGAAAATGAACAATAGGTTTATTGATATATATTTTGTATCGATAGTCATGAACTTTTTCTTGGGACAAAATAGACTCTCCATTAGCAAACATTTACTCTGTGCTAACGTTATTTTGGTGTGTAAAAGTGATATTACATGTGAAGATGATTAAATTAATCATGTAATCGTCCCACAATGGAGACATTTACAGTGGCTATAGACATGTTTTTTCCATCGATTATTTTATCATACTGTTCTGTACAGATAAGGCTGTCAAAGATGTATTTATATGTGTGCCTGTGATTATTTTATCATACTGTGCTGTACAGATGAGACTTTGTCATAGATTTATTTATATGTGTGCCTGTTATTATTTTACCGTCCTGTACAGATGAGACTTTGTAATCAGATGTAGCCTATGTATATGTGTGTCTGTGATTTTATACTGAATGTAAAGTAACTGGAAATACCTGTGTGTGTGTGTGTGTGTGTGTGTGTGTGTGTGTGTGTGTGAGAGAGAGAGTGAGAGAGAGACTCCTGTCCAACCTCCCAAACTTTCTTTTTATGTGTGCATTGTTATTTGTGTTTGAGCAACATTCTACTTTATTTCAATTAAATTAGTTGTAATTATTGTCCTACATTTTCATTTGTTTTACAGAGATGTTTCACAGCTGCCTGGGCCTAGTGGCCCACAGGCGGCGTTTATCCAGCAGCCAGAACATCCATCTGTGCCGGCCCCCAGGTCAAGATCTACTGTGGCTCAAGGGCCTTCACCAGACCCATCACCACCAAGGACCAGCAGACCAGCATCACTACAGCTGCCTCCACCTCCATCTGCGGCTGCCACCAGGTCAAGATACACCTCAGCACAAAGGCTCCACCACAGCCATCACCTTCAACCCAGCCAGCAAGGAGATCTCGTGGAGGTCTCGTATAGCACTTGTACCCCCCACCTACACAGCACCATGCACCATCACCCCTGCCTACACAGCAGCCAGACCCACTGTCTTGGAAGACAGACAAAGACCTTGACACTGTCTTGACATTTATAATGAATAGTTTGTTGAAAGTTCTGATGTTCAATATTGTAAATAGTGAGATTTTCCAGTTTCTTATATTTATATAAATAGTTGGTTGAAAAAAACATATTTATAATAAATTGTTGGTTGAAAAAAAAAGTTTGAATACTCAACTTGTATTTGTACACATCACATGAACCTTGGTATGTAATATGAAGTCATTATTCAGTCCTAATGTATCTCAGTCCCTGCTGTGGTGAAAGTAGAGTGATAAACACCTATTTTACTCAAAATTCGAATTTAATGTTTTTCATTTTAGACATGAATAACACATTTATATACAGTGTAATTCAAATATTTCACTGCTTCTGTGATCCTAAGACTTTGGTAACCAAACCTAAAACACCAAAACAATTCGATCACATGAGTACATTTGTGTTTTCACAAGAGTTTTGAAGATTTTCCGAAAATCGGATGTCAAATGTTAAGCTTTTGAGCTACTTATCTCATCAAACAGTGCTTTCAGGTGAGTAATTTGCATATATAGCAATACCATAGATTGTCCTGAACATTTTGATATGTAACACATGGGGTGCCATGTTAGAAGAAATACATTTAAAAGGTGATTTAAGAAAATATCTACAAATCGAGAAAATACCCTTAGACTCCAGAGGGTTAAGTACTTTATTTTGTCGGACTGCTTGAGCTAAAGGCTCGATAAAAAACCTGAAAAGGATAGGTGAAAGACAGCATCCTTGTCTAGTCGATCTCTGCAACCATATTTTCTCTGTCAGATTTCCATACATTTTTATTCTAGCAGAAGGTTTTTGGTATCAAAATCATGCTGGTATAATCAATTGTACTGATTTATTATTGAATCTGAATCATTCCAATACCTTACAAAGAAATTGCCAATCAACACAAACGAATGCCTTTTCAGCATCAACGCTTATCAATACTGTGCTTTGCTTCCCTCTTCGTGCCTGGTCAATTATTAGTTGAGTTTTTCGGATATTGTCTTGGGTTTGGCGACCTGGTATGATTCCTGTTTGGTCTTCGTATATTAATTCTGCTATGAAGGTGTTTATTCTTTTGGCAATAATTGACGTATATCATTTATAATCTATGTTTAGCACTGAGATCGGTCTATCATTTTCACATCTGTCCTTCTCCTTACCTGGTTTCGGGATGATGGGGGAGGGGGCGACGAGGATCGTCGGTAACATATCTGCATCGCTGTCAACATTAGTCACAATTTCCATTGCCTGTAAAGTACTAAGCATCTCTTTCCTGTGAGCCATTATTTGACAAAATTCAAAGTAATATTGTAATCTGCTCTGGTATCTGCTGTCCGCTCTGTGCTCTGTGCTCCGTGCGCTCTGGGTGCTGCTGGAATTCCTGCTTCCTTTCACATAGTAAACAATAAGTGAAGTCGGCTGCGTAATGTTGTTACGCTGGCTGGCATTCTTTATACTTTGCGCAGGACCATATCTCTGGAACGCATTGGTCGATTCGTGTGATTTACACCTTTTTCTTAACCATCAGATCCAATAGAATCGAGGGGCAGTTCCCAAATCCACGTAAACATTACCATAGCGGGCGTAATAGAGAAGCAAGCGAAGCATATCTGAAAGTGCAAGCCTGGACTGCAAAACTTTATACCCAGTATATTGCCATAAATATGATGATGGATTATCAGTAAAAAATTCTACGTGACACAAAGACATTGGATTAACCTTGAGCGGTGTTTTTACTTCGGTGAACATAACTTTTGATCACAAATCAAAAAAGGTAAGATGTAATTCTTGTAATATTTTTGAAACCGGATGTTGTTTACTTTCTCTTTTCAATTCGGGGTCGTACAGTGATGACATTACATGTCTGGAATCTGTGGAGTCTCAGCTTTAAATCGTATATCTTGTTTGTGCAGTTAAGATAGTAATAAGGGCATTTCTAACGTGAGTTCTGTGTAAAAGTCCGTTAGCATTAGTTAGCATTTTTTCGCTCAATGCTAATTCAAAGGCTTGGTATTACTCTTGTGGTTTTTTTAGCTAAACATTTTTCATATATTCAGTTAGCGGAGTTTCTTAACTTTAAAATGGTATGGAACATTAATAGTTTCATAAATGTTAAGAAGCCCTGAGACATAGTCTCGAAAAAAAACTGTGGGAGGGGTCCACTGGGGGGACCTTCGGGCTTAAGAGGTTAACCGTTGTGTGTATATGTAGCCCTGTTCTCCTTTTGTCTTTTGTCGGTTCGTCTTGTCTCTATACCAAGTCCATGTCTGTACTCCCTCGTGTAACATTGAGCATACTAGTCGAACCTAGAGAACAATTGAGTATCCTAGTAGATCCTAGAAACCTTTTTCCTTGAAAAGTCTTTTGTACTATTAGTTGAACCTAGCGGACTTTTGAGTGTCCTAGTTGATCCTAAAAAACCTTTTTGTATATTAAAAGACATTTTTGAAGTCAAGAAAGAATCCTGCATCTGAGTTCTTGTGAGTCCTTCGTGTCACTCCAGGTGTTTACGCACCATCCCCCAATATGTGGATTAACTCTCTGTAAACTAGTTAAAAGGTCTATCGAGAGAGAGGCTGGTCAGATTTGACATGGCAACCCGCCCGTGCAGTCAGAATCTCTGGCTGCTGTGACTTGTGATGTGAATTTCTCCGGCCGATACTTTTAATAAACATCAGTGTTTGACATCAAAGCTCCAACTCTCCTCGTGTCTCTCTGAGTCGAGCATCCATTGCTGCAGAAGTTTCCCTTACAAATTGGCGTTGTCGGCAGGATACTTCAAGGCTGGATTATTGTAACTCCTTGTTGTCAGGGTGTACCAAGAAGTCAGTTAAGTCGCTTCAGCTGATTCAAAATGCTGCAGCACGTGTACTAACTAGAGTTCGGAAAAGGGACCACATTAATCCTGTTCTGGCTGCCTTACACTGGCTCCCTATAGAACACGCTTACAAAGCCCTTACCTTAAAGAACTCATTATACCCTACTGTTCTACTAGGGCATTGCGTTCCAAGAATGCACGGTTGTTGGTTGTTCCTTGAGTCTCTAAAAGTACAATGGGAGCCAGAGCCTTTTCTTATCAAGCTCCACATTTGTGGAATCAGCTTCCAGTTTGTGTTCGGGAAGCAGACAGCCTATCCGTTTTTAAGAGTAAGCTTAAGACCTTCCTTTTTGATAAAGCTTATAGTGATAAAATGAAATAATCTAATAAGAGTGCATTGACGTAGATACGTTGTGCCTCTTCACCTATACATTTTAGTTCTTACTCTTTCACTTAAATCCAAAAAGCTTAGATCTTATATTTAAAACGTTATCCAAACCTTTCCACTCTCTGACCTCTCGAGGTTTATTAGAGGGTAACAGGTTGCAGAGAGGCCTATTCCGGCCGCGGAGTGTGGAACGTAGTCACTGACCTACTCCTCACCTGTCACCAATTCCAATTCAGGTTCCAGTGGGGACCTTTCTCCCTGTGTGTGCCTCTCCACCTCTGTTTCCTACTTCTTACTTGCTATCCTTTTCCCTCAACCTATCCTAAGGGAGTGCATGTATGTAGACACGTTAGGTTAGCTGCTATAGGCTTGGACTGTTGGAGGGGGCACCTTACTCCGACTTTCTGTCGGTCTGTACCTGTGTACTCTCATGTTCCGATTAACCCAGCTTCCCCCAAATCTCTTTTTGTGTCCATATATACGCCGGGATCCTGAGTCTTGGCTGAACCTGTCTCTGCGGTCCTGCCTGACTCTCACCATACTACTTCCCTGATGGCTCCCACAAGATTGCTGACATCCTCGTGGATTCATCTTCTTATTATATACACATGCATTTCCAAACATTTGGACTACCTATGTTGTAAATGTATTATATTTTCGATTTACACACGACATCTATTGCACGTCTGTCCGTCCTGGGAGAGGGATCCCTCCTCTGTTGCTCTCCCTGAGGTTTCTCCCATTTTTCCCTTAAACTGTGGGTTTTCTCTGGAGGTTTTTCCTTGTACGATGTGAGGGTCTAAGGACAGAGGGTGTCATATTGTCATACTGATTTCTGTACAAACTGTGAAGACCACTGAGACAAATGTAAAATTTGTGATATTGGGCTATATAAATAAACATTGATTGATTGATTGATTGATACCAACACAACTTCAGAACTGGTAAGTGTAATTTCAAATCCACATTTGGAAATGGCCTTACCAGAATCTGTGATTGACGGTATCCTAAAATTACCTGTGAAACTGAGCGGTTGTGTTTCGTTTTTTGGTTGATGATAATTTAGGGATAGTAAACCCAGGGAATCAGTGTCTGGGGACTTTTGGTCCTGGCTGATTTTCTCTGTGTATGCTGCTCGGGACGGAAGTACCATACAAGTATGCACAGCTCATGTTTGGAGAAACCTTAAAGAAATGCATCAGTAAAGTGGAACTTCTGTATGAAAGCAATGTAAAGATGGTAACACTTTATATTAAGGTACACAAATTAACCATCAACTAGTTGTTAATTAACATGCATATTAGCAGTATATTGGCTATTTATTAGTCATTATAAAACATGTATTAATGCCTTATTCTACATGACCATATCCTACAAGTAATAAGCCATTAGTTGAGAGTTTTTCCTCAATAACCCTCTAATTGGTGCTTATTTGTTGCAAGTAAGGAAGTTGTTGTACATGAGTTTGGGTCTTAATATGCTCTGCTCAATATGGGCCTAATAAGGCAGTAGTAGCACAAGAATAGTAATTCTCCCATAATAACACTTAACAATTCTTATGTAACAAGACATGAAAGTCAATTAACACTATAAGTGTTAATTGTGTCTAAATAACTCAAAATTAGGTATTTATATCTAAGAATATGTTTTGGGGTATTGACAGTTCAGCTGCCAATAGCAAGGTGATATTGAACTGTATGTTTCATATTTGCACATTTATATTTTTGTAAAATGTGTACTGAAGGTTAGACAGGAAACCGGGTACAGGAAGTAGGAGAAAGTGAACTGAATAGCATGGCAGTACACTGCTTCTAATTTTCCTATGCAACCTGAAGAGTAAATGGGTCAAGTCCGTCAGAAAGCAATAACTGTAAGTGTAAGTGTAAGCCTTACACTTACACTGTAAGGATTAGTAACACATAATGTGTTTATGTGATGACATTTGGAGATGTTTAAACTCAATGAGGAAATGCGTAGCATTCGCGCTAGCATTTGCGTTAGCATTCGCGCTAGCGTTAGCATACACGCTAGCCTTGGAGAAACTTGACATGTTTTGGTATGTGTCTGAACCTCTCTTTAGTGGTTCATTAATAAAACAGATATTTCAAAGTGAGCCTATTTTGTTCATTTACTGTTGAGGTTCATTTCAGTAGTTGTGTGCTATAATGTATTTACAAAGTGTGAAGAGGAGGCCACTTTAGAATAGGGAACCTGTTCAGGTCAATTAGAGTCAAATTACTAGCTTATTGGTTATGAACAAGACTTCACTTTAGAATAGGGAACATGTTCTTAGATATAAATACCTAATTAAAGTCAAACTACTAGCTTATTGGTTATGAACAAGACTTCACTTTAGAATAGGGAACATGTTCTTAGATATAAATACCTAATTTTGAGTTATTTAGACACAATTAACACTTATAGTTTCATGTCTTGTTACATAAGAATAGATCATATTTGTTAAGTGTTATTATGGGAGAATTACTATTCTTGTGCTACTACTGCCTTATTGGGCCCATATTGAGCAGAGCATATTAAGACCCAAACTCATGTACAACAACTTCCTTACTTGCAACAAATACGCACTAATTAGAGGGTTATTGAGGAAAAACTCTCAACTAATGGCTTATTACTTGTAGAATACGGTCATGTAGAATAAGGCATTAATACGTGTTTTATAATGACTAATAAAGAGCCAATATACTGCTAATATGCATGTTAATTAACAACTACTTGATGTTTAATTTGTGTACCTTAATATAAAGTGTTACCGTAAAGATTTGTATTGAACAAATCGGCAAATTCTGGGGGTTTCAGCGGCCAACACAGCAGCCGGAGATATTACCCCCATCGCCTCTGTGAACACGGCTCCAGCAGCAGCCGTGGGTGTGTGTGTAAATATCCCCCCGTGTTTGGGTGGCTGGAGGGGTGCAGCTGAGAGGGAGAAAGTCACAGCTTTTTTGTCTATAGCTTTAACTCACACCACCGCCATCTCTATTAAAAACGAGATGGTCTAAACGCACTCGTTGTTTGTGACCGTCTTCTACTTGCTGGCAGCGCGAGGTACGTGCATCACCAGATGCGCCACAGTTCCCTACCTTGCTGGAGGAACGTTCCCTACATTGCTGGAGGAGCGTTCCCTACATTGCTGGAGGAACTGGTGCCGGTCCGGGGTGCATACATAAAAGTATAGGCTAATTGATCACGGGTGGGCAGTGGCAAGCAAGTGTAGAACAAAACTGTGTTTCATCGTTGTGATGAACTCGATGACGGGTGTATAGGCTGGTCGTGTAGGACTACAGTTAACTGTGCTGTTGTTGGAGAGAAAGGGTAGCGGAAAAAAGTCGATGTTCTCCTGGTCGGGGGTTCATAGCGCCACTAGAATAGAGTAGTGGTGTCGCAAGAGGATAAGCTAGTTATCACTTTTGGACGGTCTTCAGGCACGATCTAGGACTTGTATACAAGGGTGGACATGCGAGTCAAGGCGCCCCATCTATATAATTCCTTACCCCCTCTGAAACCTCTTAATTCGGACTAAATTGAGCTGGATGAACTTTGCTGTCGCACTGGTGTTTATTGCGAGTTCATGTTTGTTTGTCTAATTGTTTGTATGGGGGGTCTATATTGGTTTGTCTACCGGCCGTCTTGAGTATGTTTTGTAACAACTAATAATGAATCAGTCCATAGCCAGGGTAAAACGAACTAAACTTTAGTTATCTCACCAAAAGTAAATGACTTGAGAAAAACAAATAATATAAAGATGTAAAGCAACATTCTGGTAGTGTAAATGTGCTGCAAAATGAAAATACATAGCAAAAGAGTGTTTTTATGTCCTGCATCTGAGTGTGCAGAGGAACATGTAAACAAGAAGCACACTGTTCAGGGTGTGCGCTGTAGGTGTAAGAAGAAAATAAGATGATATTGCTTTAAGAATACATTTTAAATTGTATTGCTGGTATGTTAAGATATCTTTGTGTCCTTGGATAAACCCTATGCCCCGTCCTGCCCCCGTCCTGAGCACCAAGACCCTCAGAGGCATCACTGCTTGTCGTAAAGACCTGCCTGAGGAGATCAGGGTTGCAAAAAAAAAATCTGTCTGCTCATTTAGGTCAATGTTGTGTTGTATTATTTGTTTCATTTATTCTTAATCTATGTATTGTATGGTAATAATGAATAAAAACGTAATGTATTGAACACATTCCGAAACAAAGCAGATAAAACAGAACGCCGGGTTACGTATTGTAACCCTTGTTATATTAACACAGGCGGAGCCCTCTACTGGACTCTATGGGTACTACCTTATCCTGCGAGCATTCTCCCACTGAAAACTCTTATAGACGTGGCCGGCCATAGGCGGGCCTACCTGAATGCGTGCGCATCACACCGTATAAAAGGAGGCCTCGCCTCCTGACTGTCATCCTACACCTCTCTTCAGCGAGCGGAATAGGACAGACAGTGCCCCGAGTAGAGTAGAGTTAATATAACAAGGGTTACAATACGTAACCCGGCGTTATATCTCTCACAGGCTCCGCCCTCTACTGGACTCTATGGGTACAGTGGGCGGAGCCACGACAAATGTACGCACTGTCGTCCAATAACAACATTCCACCCTACTGTCCCTGACCGGCCTTTCTGGTCAGCAGCTGCTGCCCCACATTCTCCTTTAACCCGGTCGTGACCGTGGAGAAGTTTGGGCTGCGGCTGACAGAGCACATCCTGCCGCGCTTACCTCGCAGAAGGTGTGCCCAAAAAACAGTGATGGAGAACCCCCAGCCCTGTATGGGCTCACTGTGCACCCATCTCCCTGAGTCCCTAAGGCTCGCAGGGAGAGTGCCAGTGCCCCTGCCCCACACTCAAACACTGACCGTGCAGAGTGTGTGTGGACTAAAATGTGGAGGGCTACCCCGCTCCTGCCTCCCGGCAGTCCATCCACCTTGTTAGCACACAGCTGAGCTTCCATTCCCCAGAACACTGTGTTAATGGACAAGCACTCAGCTGTGGGGCCGCAGCTATGAAGCTGTGATACTCTCTGAGATACTCTCTGAGATACTCTCTGATGACCCATTCTGCCGCAAAACTCCCCGCGAAGGGAAGATTTGCCCTTGGAGGGTCGACACAGGAAGGGCCGATTATTCACTGAGGACCCTGAACGCACCGCTCCCCCCTAATGATGTTCTCACCACTACGGTAAACAGCATTAATCGGATTCTTTATAGGCGTGGTGTGTTTTACTATGGTCCCTGAACGCACCGCCACGCGCTCCTGTGTGAGTGCGGGCTCCGCCATAATGCAGCATTTACCACTACGGAAAACTGCATTAATTGGAGTCTTTGCTCTAGGCGTATGTGTGTTCTCTGACAGTAATACGCCGGCCATAATGTCCCTGTACCAGCATAGCGCTCTCCTTTAGATAGCACTCCTGCAGTTCATCCCTATCATCTGCGGATGCCCACTAGCCACCTCCTTTACAGGAGTTACAGTTGGGGCAGCGAAATGGGGAATTTGTACGGTTAACATTGTGTGTAAGTGTAGCATTTGTGGAAAACAAAAGACACTTATATTTGGATACAGATCACCTCATTCTTATTAGAAAACGTAGTGATCTGCTGCATTATACAGGGAGGAGGCGGGATTCTCCCTCTCGTCCCGGGCGGAGAGATGTTCTCCCCCCGCCATCAGATCCGTGAAGGCGGGCAGCCCGGCCCCGTGAGTGCCGGGACACCGGTTCCACGGGGTGGGCCGGAGAGGTGGGGGGCGCAGTGGGCACGGCATCTCCGTGCCGGCGCCTCTCCCTTCGTCTCACCATCGCGTCACGCTCCCTCCTCTGCAGGAAAGCCTGTAGAGGATGAGCGCACGCTGCGATGACTCCACTGAGGTCCTGTTAGCACACCGCTGAGTTTCCATTCCCCAGAACATTGTGTTAATGGACAATCACTCAGCTGTGGGGCCGCAGCTAAGAAGCTGTAATACTCTCTGGTGACCCGAGTCCCAGCAGCTTCTACTGAAGCCAGTCCCTAACTCCGGGGACTTCCGGCCGGGTATTTTGGGCGGCAGTATAGGCCGTGAAGTTGTTTGCGGCCTGCCAGTAAAACCAAAGCAGAAGAAGAAGAAGTGACATCAGCGGCTTCATTTGCCTAATCCTCCCCCAGGAACTAATTTCCGGTGTGAATGCGATCTGTACTTAGTTCATGAGAACTAAAGAGTTCTCAGGAACCTTTGTGGGAAAAGTACTTGGTGTGAACGCGCCTAATTAGGCCAAAGGTAAAGAGAGACATTGATGACCTTGTGTCCCTTTTGTTAGTACGTGGTTCCATTTTGTCTATGGCCTTGGACGGCTTCACTAAAAGTCACCCAGTTCTGCCCTGCTACAGTCCGGCTGAGTGCAGTCACAGAGATGCTATGGCTGCTCTACATGCAATGACATTAATGGTCAGGGGCCTCATTTATAAAGGGATATACGATCCAAAAATGGCGTACACCAGTTTCTACGCAATGTTTGCGATTATAAAATACTAACTTAACGGGAAAACGTGCGAAAAACTGACGAGAAACTGCGACACCGTTGGCAGAAGGAAGAATGGAGAAAAATATGTGGAAATAATACCCTAAATAAAATGTTACCTCTCATTTATCATACAGATGAAGCACTTACTTTCGGACAGTTTGAAACGCGAGGGCAGTGATTGGTAAGTGGTCTGCCCTCGCTCAAGGGAAAGCCTCCAGCTTGACTTGAGACCGCCCCCGTTTTAAATAAATGTAATTATAATGAAGCCAGCTGCAATGGATCATTGATCCACCAGGGGGTGCAGTGGGGTTCCACACTGGTGCTCATGTGAAATAAAGTCTGATACTGTACAGGACGCTGGATGTACAGCGGTCAGCGGAATTTAATGTAATGTAGTCGAAAAAAAACGAACGGGAGGAAATGCAGCCCGGCTCTCGATTTTTAATCCTAAATTAAGCATCATCTTAAACTCAATATGAACGTCAGTAACTCACTACAAATATATGTATATTTTTAATGGAGCCTCGACGGTGTAGCGGAGGGATCTTGCTAAGCATGAAGGGTGTTCCCCATAAGGAACAAGTCGCTGCAAATTATCCCGTTTATTACATGGCCAAATTCTCAACAAAGTAACGACATGACTCCCAATATTAATTGAAATGCTTTTATGGATTTAGAAAATGTTTTTATTGATTTAAAAAATAGTTGTATGTATTGATATAAATTGACATGCATCCGCTAAGAAAAATAGTCCGTTGTGACATCGCGTAAAACAGATTTCGACATGTTACATTAATTGCTTATATCCACACGCCTCTCTCTTCTCCTCATATTCACTACCTAAACTAGTTATAAATATGTTTATTTGTACTGTCGGCCGGGTCACTCATTACTGGATAAGCTGCTGCATGAGACAGACACTGACGCAGCCCGAAGAGAGGGAGGAAAAAGAGAAGCTCCGTGTATTTTATATATTATAGGCCTATAGAGTCGTTATTCATTTGTTTTAAAGTTCAATAAATAACAAAGAAGACCTTTGACCGGCACTTTTATAATTTTGTCTGGAAGATTTCAACTTTAATACACATTGACTGGCGAAAAACTCTGCCCGGTTCCCTCTGCCCCTCAACGTGGAGAATAAACAGAAGTGCAACCATGACAACTATGCTTCTTCGCTGCTTTTGTGGAGGGAGTTACAGCGCCACTTACAGGCCCGGCATATGTACTACAGCGTGTGTCCCCCAAGGCCTGGCTGGAAGGCCTGGAATGTCGGAAGAGAAAGACATGAATCCAGGAATGTGGACAGCTGGAATGCGGACATGGAGTCGTTCTAACCATGGATGTATAATAAGAACAGATTTATGCATATTCGACTAATCACTCCCCTTTTAAAATGTGTTTTTTTATTTTTTTACTGACCTATTGGAATGATTTCTTAATTTAGGCTATTTTTTACAACGTGTGTTGGAAGGATTTATTAAATTACTATGAATATTTGGGCTTAAATTAATTGCCATTTTTTAAACTCAGACATGTATCCCTAACATTATCCCTGACTTTGTCATACCATTTTAACAGAGCCCCCCAATTACCCCCCAGATACCCCCAATTATTTAATATAATTTACCCTTCACCTTAAATATCTAAAATAATGCATTAGAAGACTAAAGCCCTGTAAATAACCATTGCTCTTGCACAATCCATGCCCCTTTTTAGGACTGTCCCACATTAGGCAAATCATACTGTTGACAGTGTTTTCTGATTTATGGAGTGATAAAAAGAGATGTTTTGACTTTACTTTAAGTATTTCAATGTTTTGCTACTTTGTTATTGTACTCCTCTACAGTTCAGAGGTAAATGGTATTTAATACCTTTAGTTACTTCACAGATGTGGATGAATGATGTGAAATATAACCAAGTGTTAAATCAGACTTTAGTTCCACCTGGAGTAAATTCACAAGCTTCCCTGCAGTATACAAACTCATTCAAACTAGCTGCACCTTTACCAGCTTTGAGAACACTTTCTCCCCCCCTCCCCCCCTGAATTGCGTCTGAGGGAATAAACTAATTGCTCACTCTACACAGTATGCAAATCGGTGTGAAAGCAGTGAGACCATGAGTGAGACCTGTGAACAAGGGTTCGACAACATTTCTGTTGTCGAACGTGATTCGTTCAGATGCGTCACGTGGTGTGCTAAAACACTTCCTGGTTAGCTGAAAGGAGACAATCTCCTCCAAATCCGTTTGGTTCTTTCTTCGAAATAAAATAGACATAGTTTCTTGCACAACCTATTCAAAGTTCTAATACTTATGATAATCTGATGCTGATGTGCCAAAAGATCAACTATTTCGTTATTTGAGAAGCCTAAACTAAAGTACTGCTTCACAAGATGCTCCACATTTTTTCTCCAAGTGTGACCCTAATACCCCGTCGTATGAATGAAACGGCAGCTCTCAGCTGTGTATTTACACAACTAATGGGCCATCAACCGGAGTAAATTCACAAGCTACCCTGCAGTATACAAAGTCATTCAAACTAGCTGCACCTTTACCAGCTTTGAGAACACTTTCATGATCAATCATTATAAAACATATCATATATATTATTCTAAAATGGACCAATCTGCACAATGACTACTTTTACTGTCTTTCACTATATTTTGATGATAATACTTTTACTTGAGGAACATTTTGAATGCAGGACTTTTACTGTAACAGAGTATTCCTACACTCTGGTACTTCTACTTTTACTCAAGAACAAGACCTGAGTACTTCTACTTTTACTCAAGTACAAGATCTGACAGGCCGACAGGCAGGAAGACTCGAGCATACAGCTCACGCTTCATATATTAAAAAATAAGCTCTCAGCTGTGTATTTGCCCATCAACCCATGAACTTGCACACGAGATGAGATGCCAAATATCTGAACTAGCATCACAGAGCAGCACACTGAGTTTAATGGATGTTTCCTTCTGCACTTTCTCTCTCACGACAACAGGGCATGTTTGGTTTTCTCTTTGAGGGGAATAGTTTTGTTGAAGCTGTTGTTGGCCTGTGGGAAAATGTAATCATAAGAAATGACTCTGGAGAAGCTGCAGATAGAGCCATAAGAAATTAATGCACCTGATTATTTAATGTTTAATGTTGTTTTTATAGGCAATAATTTAAGCTTTGTTAGTTCCAGGTTTAACATGTGCAATAAGTTCATTTCAATAAGTTTTGCAATAAACATTGAACCAGTCCGGCCCTCGACTAGTACCCCTTTTGTAATGTTGGCCCACTGTGTATTTGAGTTTGACACCCCTGCTCTACAGTATGCAAATCAAACTGGCCATTGTGGCCACAACCAACAGTAATAGCTGGTCATTCAGCCACAGCGCTAATCCCTCTATACAAATCAAACTGTAAACTGTGGGAAAGCACCTACAGTATTGTTTTAAATAATGTTCGGAATGTGACCTGTGAGCCTTCTGAATTACCGTGGGACAGCTTTATCAACGTCTGCATGTAATCAACAACTGACTGCCAATCAAATAAAGAAAGTACAATTCAATATGTATTGTCAATGAACATTGAACTATACAGATATCGTCTCCGCTTCTCTCTGCTGCGCTCTCATCTCTTCTTCTGTGTTTCTCTTCCTGTATCGCTCACTCGTCTCTTTCGCCCCCTGTCGGCCGGCGGTTAAAATACGGCTGAGATTAAGACACAGAACGAAATGCATTGTGGGACATGTAGTTGCTAACATGTAGTTCCTAATTTAGCTTCAATATTTAGCCGTACAGCGAGCCGAGACACGACTAATTACTGGCAGGAACACACACACAAACTCTCCGAAACGCACGCGCACATGTAGCTTTAATATTTGACCGAACAGAGAGCCAAGATACGACTAACACACACCACGTTGTTTACTGACAGTTTGAAAGCAGCGTGGAGAAGTCTTCAGCTGCTCCGCCCAGGAGCAGCGTGGAGAGCTGTGATAAACAGTGATCCGCTCAGATTAAACTGTGATACGACTTCTGTGGCTATCTACCAGCGATCATGTTTAATATTAAAGACTACTGTCGACTGTCCATCGACATGAAAATAACGAACTAACTACTTTTCTTCTAAATGAAATGCTGACATTACAAAATGCATGGTTTAATGTAATGTAAACATTTACATTATTATTATGATTATTAGTATATAAAGACTACTGTATATGTTCAAATGCTCTTCATTCAAGCAGCTTTATCCGCACTGTGTACGACATCATTTCTGTATTTGTGAATGAAGCGCCATCTCCTGGTTAAAACCTGAAATTGAAAATCTGGCAACGCCCTCTTGGAAAATAGTGGGAGGGCTTGACCTTCCTCCAAACTGGGAGTTGGCAGGTAGTAGGCAGGAACCCCTAAGCTGGAGTCCGAAAGTAAGTGCTTCATCTGTATATGAAGAATTAATTTTCGCAAATTGATTAAAGCCAAACTTAAAATGATTTAACAAACTCCTCAGTGCACACAAAAACATAACTTGGAGAAATAAATAAATACGGATATGTTATTTAAAACCACCTCGAATATGTTGTGTTAATGTTATGAAATGTTTTCTCATAAATGATGCGGTAAGCAGGAGGACAGAATTACATCTAAACTGACGCCGTTTTGCATTTCTATAGGTTGTATAGATACGTGCATGGTTTTATATACTATCATGTTTAATCGTGTTTTATGCCGTTTGCCAAGACTTGATAAGTCGCTCGTAAAACACAGGAGGTATGGAAACTAAGAACACCATATGTGGTAAATTGTACAGCTAATATAACACAACACATTAGTTGTATATCCTTTAACTGGTGGATATAGAGTTGCTGCGGGTTGAGATGCACAGGCTGCAGTGGAGACGCTGCGCACAGCTGATCGACAGCTGGGACACAAACCACCAAATACAAAAACATAATTCAGATCCAGTCGTCGTGACTCCACTCCGGAGGGATTCCCCGATCATTTATTACAGTTTCTCATCAAGGGGGGGTCTCCTGTCCCCGGTACAAACACACTGCCTGAGGAAGGCTATGTGTATTTATTTTGTCATTAACCTTTTTCGGACCACTTATTTATTTATTTTGGTGACGATCCGACCTCCATGCTGCTACTCTGGTTCAAACTGCATCCACCAAACAATATGATTTTATCTCGACCTCCCCAAAATAACCAAAATCTGACGAGATGAGATGTCTTTTTTAGCTGTTCTGTCGTCATTTCCTGCGATCTTCTTCTTGCAGTCAGTCAAAAATGAATGAATGAATTGGCGTTTATTTGACTATGTATAGGCAAATATGGGCGTTACGTGAAGCCCGCAAAAGTTGCACCGCATTTCGAGTCGATTTTGATTTATAAAAGGGAAACAGGCGTAGGATGTGCCGTACACACTTTCCTCGCCACACCATTTCCTGCTCCCAGAGAGAATGACACTCCTCAAACTGAACATTACAGCCGTTGATACTGTCTCACATGGGTCTTCTCCCCCCCACCGAGCCATGAACTGAAAGCTTGACATCTGCTTTGAACACTTGGAAGCCTCCCTGTCACACCAGCACCAACCCTTGGGTCAGTCAGATGAGACTAACAGCTTCACTTAGGGCATTTGGTTCAGATACATGACTCTCGTTACCACAGAGCGGGGATTTTTTTTAAGGCTATTCATACTGCTATGCAGAGGATGCCTGTGAGTTGGCAAGCTGTTAAAAGCCCCTATTATTTTTAGAATATGCCTAATGTCAGGGGCCTCTTACTGTCTAATTCTGCATGTATTCACATTATATAGACAATGTTTCCACCTGGTAAAACTAAAGGCTGCACGGAACTCGGGCTACGATACAACCATTCTGTTCTGCTCTAACGATTCGATTGATGGATTCTGCATCGAAACAATTAGCTTTTATTGTTTCCAATGATAACGTCACCTTAACCTTTTTTCACGACACTGTGTCTCAAGGAACCTTAATATTTAATAAACTATGAATATTTTATATCCATATAATGGGGAAAAACTCAAAAAAATATATTTTTCATTTTATTTATTTTTTTAAAACACACATACCCTCTGAATTTGCCCCGAGCGAAAAATGCTAACCTATTACCGCACCGAAAATCACTCCAAGCTCCCTTATTACTTATCCTAGCTCTGCACATCCATAACATCGTTTATGATCATAAAGACACAGAATCTAACAGTGCCAGCCTCAACACTGAAAGATACAAACTCACAACAGGGGAAGCAAACACAGACATCACAACACGTACCTTACGGAGCTTTTTACCGGAGATCGTTTCACCGTGGCTGTCAATCTGATCATTAGAGTGTTCAATGGCATTCAAACGAGAAAAAACGCTGCTGCAACGGTTAATCCATAGGTTGAGAAAGTATGGGCAATCTCATTTTTTTCATTTATAGTCCATAATTCCATATTGATGGCAAAACCGGAGACCAAAAGTTAGCTGCTAATGGTAGCCACCTGCTGCTGCTATTCCCCATGTATTGACTCACGCGGCACCCTAACAAACAGACATGACCAAATAAGGACTATGTGGGACTTCCCCTCGATTCTATTGGCTCTGACGGTCAGAAAGAGATGTCACATGTCAAAATCCAGCAAGGGGGGCCAGAGATATGGAAAATCCACCCAAATGGCCCCAAAAGAGGTATCTTTTTGCTAAATCTGTCTAAAAAGGTCAAATATCACTTGTTTTGCATCAATCTTGCTACAGGGTACTTATTATATGTTGTACTTTGGATTCCTAAAGCTTTTAGTCTACTAACCCATCATCCAAGGTTAGTTTTCACTATAAGTACAACATATTTTATAATATTTTTCTATAATTTACAGTTTTGTACCATGTTCAATCCGAATTGTCTTTAAAATAAAAAACATCTATATTGATTCTGACTTTTCTACATCCAACTCACAGGTTTATCATTACTTTGAGAAAAAAGATTATTAATTTAACCCTTTTAGAAGGGAAGATATGGTCATTTGTTCTGGGAATGTCATTTTCGAGCCTGAAACATGAAAATCAGGCTCGGGCTTAACAGGTTAAGTGGAGGACTGCAAACCTGTTTTCAAATGTAAGGTTTTGATTTTGTTTGACATTTCTCAGTAGTGACACCCTCAGACACCAACTATCATTCATGCCATCCCTAGTGACTCAGATGTTAAGGGGGATGAAGCTTTTCCTCCTGCATCAGATATGTTTTGTTTTTCAACAAAGGTATACATTTCCTGCATAATATATGTTTTTCACAATTGTTTTTTGTAAGCTGCACACAGGTGATACTGAGTCTTCTTGATTGATAGATTATAGACGATACCATGTTTAAACAGACTCCTAAGTTATGTGACATACGTAAGAATTATATTATATTGAGTAATTGATTTCATATTGGAACATTTATTTCTCAAACCTATGTTTTATGGAAGAGGAAATGTATTTCTGATAAACTAATCTTTTATCAAAGGGTAAATGGTGAATTAATATAACATTTAGAATCATTGAGAAGGGGTTATATCCACAGGGACTAGCTCGCCTTGGACTTAAAATAAAATGTCTCTGCGTTGGACTGATGAGTATATGATTCTTGCATGTTAAATGACTAACACAAACCTTCAAAATGCATGTGCATGTGTCAGGAAGGCTCCCAAATAATTCTGAGGGGCCTATCCTATTTTTGTAATTAAATGATAATGTGCTAATCCATTACCTTGAGTTGTCTTCACTCAGGAAAACATCCCTATCAAGTGTTAACCCAATAACTAGGACAGCTCTCAAGGCCAAGGGTCAGAGAGAGAGGGTCACACTCTCCGGCTGCAGAGGGCACCCCCAGCCACGTGCAAGGAAGCATGAGGTCGTTCGAGATGATAATCTTCAACTTTCTGATGAGATGGGATGCTTCACATCACCATTCTACTAAGATGGGATGCTTCACTTCACCATTCTGCTGAGAGGGGTTATTCTCTTCCTCTTTCTGCTCGGTGGGCTCAAGCAGACAACCCTGCAGGACGAGCGAGGGTTTCAGAGGCTTCTATAATACAAGGTTCCATGTTTCTTGGAGGAGTTTGATGTCTTCCTAACCTCTCCCATCACGGGACACACACACACACACACACACACCTGCATGCGCCATTTGGAATAGGCAGTTGTACTCCTCTCAAGCAGATAGCAGAAGGAATGCAGGCAGATGAGCCTCCATTTCACTGGGGGATCAACTACAGTGTTCACTGAATGAGCCACACAGAAGCAGAGCAATTGGGGGGTTGAAATATGGCGCTCTGATTAAGCAATTGGGGGGTTGAAATATGGCGCTCTGATTGAGCAATTGGGGGGTTGAAATATGGCGCTCTGATGAAGAAGAGTTTGAGCCAATCAGCACCTCAGTGCTAATCTACAGTATCAGGATGCCTTTACACACCAGACCAGGCTTGGAATTTCGTCATTTTAGGGGCAAGGTCATTTGGCCTTTGGTGTCACACATTTTTTCAGGGCGCAAAGGCCACATGCCAGGGCATAAAGGCCATTGAGGGAAACATTTGGATTTGGAGCTTACAAATAAATAACTTAACTTTTTGATAAGAAAAACACACGAAAGACATGGAAAACAAATCACTTTTCTAATATCAATAATGTCAAACATTATATCATAATATAGGCCTATGCCTCCTTAGTGTTACCGTATATAAAATAAAATACTTTACTTTGAATAATTAGTGTTTGGTATGTTTTCCATCTACTACTTCTCCCATTCACAAATCCGAAATCAAATAAAAAAATCTAAAATTCTATTAATATGTAACAAATATATTCCATTTCAGAGCAGAAGAAACAGCCTTCAAGGGTCAAACTCTGCACATACATCATTTAGCAGTGCACAGTGAAGTGTGTGTGTGTGTGTGTGTGTGTGTGTGTGTGTGTGTGTGTGTGTGTG
>CALSBZ010046889.1:183458-193813 GCA_943591055.1 Gobionotothen gibberifrons | reverse complement strand
ACACACACACACACACACACACACACACACACACACACACACACACACACACACACACACTGATCTGTCTGTGTTCTCCCTGATCCACCTGCAGAGTGAGGTCACATGTCAGGTGAGAACATCAAACAGCGTCAGTGTTCCTATTGCCTGTGTTCTTCCTCTGGAACATGTGCGTCACACGTGGAAACATCTCCCGTCGGCTCAGCCTTTTCCTGCCGCAGATTAACTGTTCAGACAGAAGCTCAAACCCGATTCCTCAGATTTATGTTCCCATCTGCTGATCGCTATCAAGCCTTGTTGTTACTCTTTATAACCAGATATCTCAACCCTGTCTCCTCAAAATTACATTCCCACAGAACTCAATTGCATTCTCAATTACGTTTAACGAGAAACGTATTTTCTTCCACATTATGTTTGTTTTGGACGTAACTCAAATACGTTTATTTTCTACATATCTTTGCCATTCATTGTCTTGCTTTCCTACAATGCGCCCGACCACGCATGGGGCTGCTATTCATTCGAACAATCTTGCTGGCCTTATTATTATTATACATTTATACAAAGAGAAAAGAAGGTTACAAACTCACGTTTTCTGGCCACAGTAGTTGCTTTAGAGAATTTTACACCCGGAAGTAAGTATTCTCTCTAATGTCGATTGATTTCACAGTGATATCTGCAGTACGTACTCATCAACTCAAAAACACCAGATATCTGCATACTGTGTGTGTAGAGCCCCAGCATTTTTCAGTATGCAAAAAAGACAAAAGTCAAAGTCAACTTTATTGTCAATCTTTCAGTGTGTGTACAGGCAGAGAGATCGAAATACCGTTTCCCACAATCCAGAATACAAAAATACAAGTAAATATATGTGTACAAATATGTATATACTATATATACACAATCAACAGACACCTTAAGACATAAATAAAAGCACAACAATCAATATATACAAAATAACAGCCACTTTAATATCTTTGAGAATATCTAAAATGTTCCTTTTCAGGTTCATATTAGTATTTAGCTGGTATTGTATTAGAAACAGTGGTTTTAGCTTTTGCAGACCATTCACATGCACACAAACCTACTGGAAAAATGTTCAATGTATTACATCAACACATTTCAGTATTAAGTTAGTTAAAAGCAATAATAATATACATTACGTTCAACTCGATATTAGTGCTTTCAATGAACCACTTGGTTGTGACTTGTTGACATAATACATTGAATTAAAGTCAACAAATCCTCATTATAACACCATTACATCTGGGTTTTACTTCTCCTTTTTGTTGACGTGTGTCTGTTTACTTGTCAGGCTCTTTGTGTGATTCAGTGTGATGTGTCAGTGGTGTTTATGACTGGTTTGTTCACACGGACGCTATTCAGTTTCAAACTCAAAATGGCAGCGTGTGGATTGATGTATCTTCCACCCTGAGGAAAGCCCGGTGTGTTTGCCCCACAAAGATCAAAGAGGTTGTCTCTCCATTTTTCATCGAGACAGTATTTTAGTGTTTGCAGCTCGAGTGTTTCTCCGTGTTTACTTCACGGTGTGTTTACTTATTTACCACCTTTACTTCCAGCTGTGAGAGACCTTTGATCTGATATCTGTGAGCGGGAAAACATGTGGAATTCAGAATAAACTATACAACATTTTACTGAGTTTACAGAAACTTTATTGGCAGCAATTTGTCTTTTTCAGCTTCTAAAATGTGAAGATTTTTTAAATTTATTTTTTGATAATTATGAGATTATTTTGCATTTATCTTGAGTTATGTAGAATAGTTCTGTAATGATTACATTTGCTTTTATTTCCTTTTTTTTATCATTCTTCAAATATTTCTACCAAAGTACCATTCTCTTTGCAGTACTTTTACTCCTAGAATATCTTTATAGAGTAGTATATGTACTTGTATTATCTTACATGTATTGAGTACATTTTCCTGGTTTTTCTCAAATACCTTTACTGTTTTTGTTCATTTTCTATTATTTTAAGTGTTTTTCTGTAATGATTCATTTTGCTCTTACTTTATGTACGTTTTTTTTTATCATTCTTCAAATATGGTCACTTAAGTACCATTATCAATGCAGTACTTTAACTAACAGAGTATTTTTTACAGTGTAGTATTTGTACCTTTATTATCTTAAATTAATTTGTACAATACTTTTTTGCTTATATTTTCCTTTTCGCTTAAAACTTTGATTACATTTTCCTGTTTTTTCTTAAATACCTTTTAGTTTTGTCGTGGCCCGTTCTTGTATGATATTTAAAACTGTGCCACATTAACAGGGATCCGCTTCTTGACTCTGTCGGCGCAGATTTCTTTGCCTTCCTCTGGCGGATTTATTTACTTCTTCCATAAAATGAAACAAACAAATAAACGAAACGATCAGTGTAACGTGAAGTCAGAGACCAATTCCCCGTTCCGTGCTGGAGACAATTTCCTCTGAGGCTCAGTCCCACCCCTTCCTTATATACTGTAACAGCTAATCCAATAAATCAAAGCTATTCTCCGAATATTTAATTCAATACTAATTCATAAATGGAAAGAATATATTAAAATCTAAATTAATAAGAAAATAACACATTCATTATCAACACAATGGCTCATGTTCATTTTGTATTATGTTAAGTGTGTTTATGTAATGGTTAAGTTTGCTCTTACTATAAGTATGTTTTCCTGTTCGACCTTTACATTATTACCATTCTTAATGCAGTACTTACACTTCTAGTAAAGTAATTGTACAGTGTAGTATTTGTACTTTTACTTACAGTAATTCTTCTTCCTCCAGTTGTTTCTCGAATGTTTGTGGAGATTTGAGTTTGAGATCAGTATGAGGTGTACTCATTGCTCTGTATATAACATATAAACCCAACACCTTTAGAACAGGTTGCTTTAGTATTGGACAGACATTTTTAGCAGTGTTTGTTCTTTTAATTAAATCCACCCGTGTTGAAATGTTGTGGATGCTTTGAGTCTGCTTTGGCTCGGTTTAAAGAGCAGGAAACTTCCCAGAGTTGGTCACAGAGGCAGTTTATTGACTGACATGAGAGACAAACAGGATGTGATGACGGACAGTAAACTGGGACAGCAGCTGGAAACAGAACGGAGACAAATAACACAAAAAACCCACTGATTTCCAAACTCTTGGCAGAGCACATGTGCTACTGATGGTTCGGAGGGAAATGAACCGTTGAGTCTTTATAATAAAGAATAAAAGCAAAAAATAGTGTTTGTCAAATAAGTGCATGAATAAACATTCCTCAGTCAATCTATGCAAACTCTTCTGGATGTTTATAGAAAACATTATTTCATTTAAAAAGATGCAGTGTCCCGGAATCAACAAGATCAGCCAAATTCTCATCTAAATGTGTCTGAAGTTTTGTGTTCCAGTATCATCAGGCGCTAGGCGACTTTACTCAAAATGAACGTGGAAACGGAGAGGGAAGTGGGGCGAATATTCCCAGCTTCAGACGGAGATAATAATAATAATAATAATGATTCAGGTCATTAACGTCATCCAGCAGACGTCCATACATTCACACAGACAACCACAACATGTGTGTTAGGATTTCACTTTTCCACTTTTCTTTCCTTTTTCTTTTGACTACTTTTTGTATTTTCTTATAATTAAATGAACACAAATATGTTCAGGTGACTTACGGTATGTCCACATGGTTCCATCGCGTGCTTCAACGGTGACGCTTAGCATTCACTTTGAATGGGGTGACGTCAAGCTTTGCCGAACTGCATTGTGGTTCCGTTGCTCGCTTCGAAAGTTGAGAAGAGTTCAACTTTTGAAGCTTCAACGGAAGCGCTAGCCAATCAAATCATATGCCAGTACAAGCGCTAGCAAATCAAACCGCGTGCTTGTGTGTCCGGGGCGGGAGATTCATGTGATTGGTTGTTGATCGCGCACCAGACACGCCCACCGGCACGCTTCAAGGCGATGGAACCGCGTGGACGTACCGTTAAAGTGTAAATCACCAAATTATTGATTGTTATTAACATTTTGTATTATTATATTTATTATTAAATTAACTCAAAAATCCTCCATACCTTTTTTTGTTACGTTTTCATTCATTTCCCACAGGACAATGTGGATTCATCTTCTTATTATACACACATGCATTTCCAAACATTAGGACTACCTATGCTGCAAATGTATTATCTCTTCGATTTCCACACGGCATCTATTGCACGTCTGTCCGTCCTGGGAGAGGGATCCCTCCTCTGTTGCTCTCCCTGAGGTTTCTCCCATGTTCCCCTTTAAACTGTGGGGTTTCTCTGGAAGTGTTTCCTTGTACGATGTGAGGGTCTAAGGACAGAGGGTCTAAGGACAGAGGGTCTAAGGACAGAGGGTGTAAGGACAGAGGGTCTAAGGACAGAGGGTCTAAGGATAGAGGGTCTAAGGACAGAGGGTCTAAGGACAGAGGGTCTAAGGACAGAGGGTGTCGTGTTGTCATACTGATATTCTGTACAAACTGTGAAGTAACATTTGTGATATTGGGCTATATAAATAAACATTGATTGATTGACAATGTACTAAATCAACAGAACTTAAAAATAACAACAACTATTCAAACACATTTTTTGACAGGAAGTCTATCCAACTGCATTAAATGCTCAAAAATCCACTTTTAAAAATCAGGAGAGGAGACTTTTAAAAGTAATGCCGTCTTGATGCTCTCTTTTTATTCTCTGCAGCCTCATAGAGAAATCCGGTGACCACATGTTGGTGTTTCTCATGCCAGTGTGTCCAGACCTGAATTAAAGAGAATCAAATGTGTGTGTATTGCGTCACATCTGTGTGTCTAAGAACAACACACGCTCATGTTTAGTTGTTCTTAAAGCAGATCTCATAAATCACAGGCGGCACTTTTTGTTTGGCAGTCTGTGGCTCCGATCCCAAGATGGTTATCCCACACGATTTCTGTTTCTGTCTTTATTTATTCAAAGAAGTTGACTGTAGAAATATGTGTAACATGCTTTATTCTTCAGGAACACCACGCTACACTTTCACACTAACATCTGGAAGCTGTACGGCAAGTCTTTGAAGACATGTAGGCCAAAGTTAGAGCCCATAACTTAAAGTATTAAAGGTAAATACACGACGAATTCTCTTCTGTTTTCACAGTTTTATCCATATTTGGTCTGGAAATAACAAAGCATGTCACTGACAGGATTATTGAGATATATGAAGGGCTTTCATTTGCATTAACATGACTCAATCTTCTGGGTTTTACTTATGATAGCAGCATCTGGAAGACTCAGAGCTTTTTGGGGTTAACATGCTCCAATTTGAAATGAAAGGGACTCTGTTCTGCCCATTGTGAGGTTCAGATCATTATTTAGTGCCTTTACTGTGACATGTTTCCATGCCAACAAGTCCTCCAACTCAAACGACCAAATAGGCCGATTGTTCAAGCGCTTAATACGTCCTATGATTACGTTTTTAAATGTTCGCCCTCTAGTGCTCCCGTTGAATGCAAACGTTACAGATGGTCGTTTATTCACAAATAACGCTCTCTGTAAAATCCTAAATTGTAGGATAGTTTGGCCATTAAAACGCCTTTTGATTAGATTTCTAGCGAGAAGTGTAGATTGTACTTATTTTTTTGTTATGTTTCCATGCTGTAATGTTCAGAGAGATCTGTATGTTTCTCATACTGCCTCTGGAGGGATCACAGGGATGTTAGCCTTTGCAGACCGTTTACATGCACTATAACATGTGAGGCAAGCCAAGGCAAGTTGATTTATATAGCACAAGGCAATTCAAAGTGCTTCACAAAAATGTAAGAGCATTAAGAAATAGTGTAGAGGAAACACGTTATAAAATGACATTTAAAAACAGTCTTTAGCCGCTTTCACACCAAGTACTTTGCCGTACTTAGTGCTCCGGCACTTAATACCCCAGGGCACAGTACAGATCGCGTTCACACCGGAGTACTTTTCGGAGGATTAGGCAAATGAAGCTGCTGACGTCACTTTTTCTTCTTCTGCTTTGGGTTTACTGGCAGGCCGCAAACCACTTCACGGCGTATACTGCCACCCGGAGTCCCCGGCCGGAAGTCCCCGGAGTTGGGGAAGGCTTCAGAGTAAATCGCCAGAACGCCGAGACCTCCTCATCTCCACCGCTCCCATGTTTTCTTTTGTGTTGCCATAAGTTAGTCTCTCTGCGTTGGTGCGCGGGGCTACCGGCACTAAGTACTCTTTTTGGTGTGAACGCGACATAAGGGGTACTAACGGAACTAAACGGGAAAAGTACGGGGTAAAAGCACTCCGATGTGAACGCGCCTATTAAAGAGCAAAGATTATAAAATACATGAAAAATCACTTGTTTCTATAAAACACACTTAAGGAGAGGGAACATCACACAAAGTAGGGCCTCTTTAATCTAAAGTATTTGCATTATTTGTGATATTTGGTAAATAGAAGAGAACAATATTCCTTGCTGCTTTCAGGAGTTTGAAGCGATCATCTCTTAAACTGACGACTTTAACACATGATTGACAGTCTGTCTGATTCATGTTTGAGGGTCTTTACTGAATAATCCGTCGCCATTCAGACGGTCTGTTTGACTGACAGCTCACTGAAGGCTTTCTGTTTCCTCTTCTCTCACTTCAATTCTTCAGACTCATGTAAACCTGGATTGAGTTTAATAACTGCTCCAAGGCGTTGTTGTGTTTTCGTTTGCAGACAGAAGATTAATGAGGAAGGGTCAGGGAGCAGATGATTGATGGTGACGTGCAGAGAATTGGGAAGTAAATGAGCCCAACATGATCACCATTACCGCGTAATACACTTTAATAATGTGATATGATTGGAGGCATTAGATACGGAGCCCCTGATATTAATGGATTCATGCAGTTTCACATATGACTACTTGTTTGCCTGGAAATACTTAGCATGTCAACAAAATGATGATGAAGACGTATGTCGGCCTTTTATTTGCTGAAACATAAACGCAGAATAAATCATTCCTTCCATGGAAGTTTAACTTAACGAAAAGACTCTTTGGGTCAAAAACATTCATAGCTTTAATTTAACCAGGCATTACAAACGTACTCTAACTTACATTTGTTTTGCTTTAAAGGTCCCCTATTATACTGTTCTTCATCAATATATCACAGGTCTCAGATATATCCAGAGCCTGTTTCTGATAGGACATTCAGGTGATAAGGGGGGGTGGTTACCTTGGTTGCTGATTGGCTAACGGTTACACAAGACAAAACATCGTTATGACATCATAAAGTGGCCAAAATCTGATCAGCTCATTTTCAGACAGGTTTTTATAGAAATGGATCAAAAAGAGAGAGAATCTTTGTCCCTGAAGACAAGTGGATTTTGGCGACCTTTTAAAAGGAAGTTTTTCTGGCCTTGACAGCTTTAACAAATTGATTTTCCACACAGCCACATGTATCAAATATTTTTGCCAAAACACATGCCAATGAAGTTGACCAAAAATGTATGTTTTATCGGTTTATGGGTTAGGGTTAGGGCTGACAATGTGATCACATGATTCCTTCCGATGTTATTGCAGATCTGCTGTAAGCTAGTTAGATATAAATAAAGTTAGTATACAAATATACTGACAAAACAATTACAGTTATAAAACGAGCTAAATGTCATGTGTTAAGGCACATTTGAGTTTTTATGTTTGAATTGTTTTTGAAGCTGCAGCGTTTCTCCTAATGAAAAATGTTCCGGGTCATTGTAGCGCGTTGTGCCGTCCAGTGTAAAAGCCTCTCAACAGGACCGAGCAATAAGAACAGTCACCACCTCGTGTTCAGTATCATTGGAGTTCTTTGTAATTTAGTTGTGCTGCACATATTGCAAAACCTCTTTGCACAACAACCAGATTCACTCCAAACTCACCGACTCTCCGACACAAAGAGAAACTGCCTGTGGGATCGGGCTATGATCCGTAATGGAAACAAGACGAGAGTGAGGACGACATCTGAAGAAGGAAAGGCACGAAGGAACCATTACACTTTATGTGTTTCATTTATCTCATTTCAAAGAGAACAAATAAAAGAATCCCTGGAAAGCACTCAGATGTGCCTTAATCTGCTGCATGCATTGTTTACTGGTGTTCAAACTATTTGATTTCCCCTGATGTCATTATCTCTCGACGTTCAGACAGCTGCAGGATCAACAGCGTTATTAAATACAAATCGTTTGGCCCTGATGCCGATCAGCTGGTATCAATGTGATCCGGCAGTGTTACATATTTGTGATTGGACCTGGTGCAAATATGTTTTCTTGGAGTCCAGACGATTGAAAAGTAGACGATAGAGGCACATTTTAAAGTTTAAGTTAAGCGTAAAAGTTTAAAAACAAGAATGCTAAATATTGCCATACACATTTTTCTAAGTGTTTTTTTTTTTTAGCTGTTAAGGTTATGTGTATAGTTCAATTAAAATCTGGTGTAAGTACTTGTCTTTAGCATCCTTTTTTAATGCTAAATTGTTTCTTAAAAATACTTATTTTTTATTATCCTTATATATTTCTTTTTTTGTACCTACTTTGCAACTTATTTGTTTAGATTGTTTATGTTCGCCCCACCAGAGACCAAAGCAAATTCCTTGGATGTGTAAACGTACCTGGCAATAAACTTGATCCTGATTCTGATTCTTAAGAAGAGAGAAGTATAGGATCAATGCAATCCACTGAAACAACTGGAATAAATGCTTTACTCTGTGTACTTTTATCAGGTTCATAATGTCAGAAAACGCAGTTCTTGATCACGTATCAAAGCACATGGACGACCAGTTCTTTGGTGAGTTGTAATGATGACCGTCGAGTCCAACCACCTTTACTTTGAGCAGATAATTGTTTCTTTTATTACCGGGTTCCCCTTCTAACAGCAGCCATATTGCAGGAGGGGGAACTGTGTTCGGGGGTAAGGTGATGTCAGGGCAAACCATCTATTGCTGCATGTAGGGGCACAATTTGCAATATATCAGAAGATAGAATTACATGAACTCACCCGTTAGAAGTCCTAGCAAAAGTCTATAAGCCCACCGATCACTTGTGAAGGTTGTGTAGATATTGCCGTATTACATGGTGCAGCTAGCCACTTGATTTGGTATTGATTATTAGATGATTGGATGATGTTCTTATAATGTCACCTGAGAGGATTAATCTACATGTCCATATTTAGGGTATTTGGGTCATCACAAAAGGTGAAGAGGTGACAAAACTATCGTCTGCTCCTCATCCAGCTGTAAACAAATTAAAATCTAAAGCCTTTTTGGAAAGTTTAGAAGAATTAGAAGAGAGGAACTGAGTCAACAGGAAAACTGGAGTTTTTTAGCCGAAGTAGTAACCCTCAAACAGAAATGTAAGATTGAGATATTCCAACATTTCCTTTTCTAACACAAAGCTCCACCTGGTTTCTGTTGATGCTGTGGTCTCTATCTTGTGATGGGAACCCCTGTGTCATTGTTGGTGTGTTATTAATCAGCAGCATGTGCCTCGACTCACAACAGCATCAACAAACATACTGACTTTCTGTTGTTTTAACAAAGCCAAGGTCCACTCTGCAAAATGAGATCATGCCTTGTTTATTAGATCATAATCTAAATTCACTTTCCCAGTAAACCTTCATTCCTTCTTTGTTCCGGTCTGTTGTCAATAGTTATCACATTCAGTCTGATTGTTTCCACCTGAAAATAAACAGCTTGAATCTGATAAACTGAATGAATTCTTTGTGTTCAATAAAAGGAGGAATTCTTGCAGCATTTCTTTAATTCAGTGCCAGAATCAAAACTCAAAACAGTCTTCTTGATGCCCATTCCCCACGTTTGTGTTTGTTTGTCTGCTACCTAGGACGTCTCACATACACAGAACATTGTAGTCAGTCGTAGCTTGATCATTTGCCGGTGAGGTTTTATCTTGTTCAGACCCTGTTGCGTTCTAAAACACGTCTGTTAGATGTCATCGTCAGTCTGGCGTGAATTTTGCAGTTTAACAAACAATTAATCATTGATTAGATCCATATGACTCTGATTCATTGATTAAAAGATAACACACGTTTAGCTTATTATGAAGTCATGCAGGGATATCTGAAAACACTTTTCAGGGGTGGAATCTCCCTTTTGGTTCCAGGAAAGTGTTAGATCTTCCAAAGAAATGACCACAATAACATTATACAGCATCCATCCATCCATCCATCCATCCATCCATCCATTAATCCATCCATCCATCCATCCATCCATCCATCCATCCATCCATCCATTAATCCATCCATCCATTAATCCTTCAAACTAACCACCCCTTCCGTGTGTCCGTCCGTCCGTCCGTCCGTCCAACCAACCAACCAACCAACCAACCAACCAACCAACCAACCAACCA
>CALSBZ010046889.1:83119-95612 GCA_943591055.1 Gobionotothen gibberifrons | reverse complement strand
CTGTAGTTCCTTTATAGCCCAACATTAGCCACCTTTAGCTTAGCGGTGGTGACGTGAAGTCATGTGACCATGCTGTAGTTCCTTCATAGCCCAACATTAGCCACCTTTAGCTTAGCGGTGGTGACGTGAATCAAATCAAATCAAATCAAATTTTATTTATAAAGCACATTTAAAACAATTTTCGGTCGCGCCAAAGTGCTGTACATGAATACAAATAAATAAATAACATATTACAACAATCACAGAATAAATTAAAACAAATATAAAAGCAGACACAGTTTAAGATATAAAATCAAAATGTCATGCTCTGCTCATACTTAAAAGGCCAGAGAGAAGAAGTGCGTCTTGAGGGTGGATTTAAAAGCCCCTAGTGTCTGGGCCGACCTCACATGGAGGGGCAGAGTGTTCCAGAGCCTGGGACCAGCTGCTGCGAAGGCACGGTGCCCTCTGGTTTTGAGCCTGGTCTTGGGCACTACCAGCAGCAGCTGGTCGGCAGACCTTAGAGCTCGGGCTGGGGTGTAGCGCTGGAGGAGTTCAGTTATGTAGGCCGGAGCCAGCCCATTTAGGGCTTTAAAAACAAATAAAAGGAGTTTAAAATCAATTCTGAACCGGACTGGAAGCCAGTGAAGTGAGGCCAGAATAGGGGTAATGTGGTCTCGCTTTTTGTGGCCAGTCAGGAGACGTGCAGCTGCGTTCTGCACTAGCTGCAGGCGTTTTATGGATGCCTGATCCATGCCCACATACAAAGCATTACAATAGTCGAGTCTCGATGTCACAAAGGCGTTAATTACCCTTTCTAAGTCTTTAAAAGATAAAAACGGCTTGGTCTTTGCCAATAGTCGTATTTTAAAAAAGCAGGTTTTGACTACGCTGCTGACCTGTTTATCAAATTTAAAAACGCTATTGAAGGTCACTCCAAGGTTCATGAAAGAGGGGAGGATATTGTTACTTAGGGAGCCAAGAATGTCAACGGGAGAGGCTGGTGAAGTCATGTGACCGTGCTGTAGTTCCTTTATAGCCCAACATTAGCCACCTTTAGCTTAGCGGTGGTGATGTGAAGTCATGTGACCGTGCTGTAGTTCCTTTATAGCCCAACATTAGCCACCTTTAGCTTAGCGGTGGTGACGTGAAGTCATGTGACCGTACTGTAGTTCCTTTATAGCCCAAGCTTTTTAGAGCTTACTTACTAAGATAAATCTAATCGTGATTCATAAATGTCTCGCAAACACAGCTTTCATCAATGACTGAAAGAAACGGTCTGAACCTGGTTTTGATAAAGAGTCTAGGAAGTTGCTAGTGTGATGAAATTGTGACTTTTCTCACAGTTTCACTTTCCAAGTTTAAAATCTGGTTTCCATCGCTTTTATCAGAGTAATCTCTATCAAACAGGAAGAAATCATGTCGTGTCCTGAAGCAGAACATTGCAGTAGAGTTGGCTCAAAGAAGCTGTGAACAAACACAAAGCTCCTCTATTAGCCGCAGATGCTAAATCGTAATAGTTGCATGCTTTTTTAAATGTCTACACGCTCTTCGGTCAGTTTCAGTTTGGAGCAATGCTTTCATCGCTGCAGTTTTCTGACTCATGGAGAAACAGGTGCTATGCTAACAAGAGGAGGAGGGGGGGGGGGGGCAGCTGGACCTCCTTTTCCCTCTAACTCGTTATTAAGGACTATTAATTACAGCATTATGGCCCCGGTTGTGGTGTTTGTTTAACAGAGCCTGTAATTAGTCTCACTAATCGCTGATTTATAACCCAGAAGAGCCAAAGTTATCCTGAGAGGTGACTTCATCGAATAGTTTGCACGAAGTGTCATCGTAAAGACTGTATTAAGAGTTTATCCAAAGCATTTATCCAGAATAAAAATGATCTGAAATTATGTTTCTCATTAGTGCTGAAACAAAGGGGATCTAATGGATGAAATTAAACTTTCATCCTGATGCATTCTTGCTTTGTGTCCTAACATAAGTCTGACTGCTGAGTACGTCATTTCTCACATAAAAATGTAAACGACACGTTCCACCTGGAGTAAATCCACAAGCTACCCTGCAGTATACAAAGTCATTCAAACTAGCTGCACCTTTACCAGATTTGAGAACACTTTCATGATCAATCATTATAAAACATATCATATATATTATTCTGAAATGGACCAATCTGCACAATGACTACTTTTACTGTCGCTACTTTCACTATATTTTGATGAGAATACTTTTCTACCTTCACTTGAGGAACATTTTGAATGCAGGACTTTTACTGTAACAGAGTATTCCTACACTCTGGTACTTTTACTCAAGTACAAGATCGGAGTACTTCTACTTTTACTCAAGAACAAGATCTGAGTACTTCTACTTTTACTCAAGTACAAGATCTGAGTACTTCTACTTTTACTCAAGTACAAGATCTGAGTACTTCTACTTTTACTACAAGATCTGAGTACTTCTACTTTTACTCAAGTACAAGATCTGAGTACTTCTACTTTTACTCAAGTACAATATCTGAGTACTTCTACTTTTACTCAAGTACAAGATGTGAGTACTTCTTCCACCTCTGCCGTGCTGTAGTTCCTTTATAGCCCATACACAGACAATTGCTATTTGAGATTTTCTGAAGTGTACTCACAAACTCGGTGATGGGGTCTCCGGTCAGCGGAGCGTAGAAGATCTTGTACTGCCTGACGGGACCCTCGGCGTGATCCCATCCGATGGTCAGGGTGCTGGTGGTGGCGTCATAAACTCGCATGTTCCTGGGACCGCCTCGAGGCACTGCAGCAAAAATAATAATAATACACTTTATTTGTAAAGCACCTCTCATGCACAAAGCAGCCCAACGTGCTGCAGGCTTTTATAGAAATGGATCAGGACAAAAAGTGAGAAGAACTTTCAGAATCTCTTTACACAGAGGGGATCAACCCAGTCTCACTGCATTTCGTGTTATAGTCACGAAATTAATTTAATCTATTGATTCGTGTACCACGTATTTTTGTCCGGTCGGGTCTTGGAAGACCAGAAGCTGTGTGGTTCATAAAAACATTTTCTTACTCAATATCTTACCCTAAGCCTAACCCTATCCCTTTTATTTTAAACAGTATAATGTCGGAGTTTTATTGCCGTCCACGAGGAAAATAAATGGGTCTCAGAGCCTCAGAATACTGATATTTAATTTAAAAAATGTTTTCCTTCTAATTTGTTATTATTTGGTGCAGGCACGAAACATACTACCAATAGAAATACATTGCTTCTAAAATCGTTCTGTGTCAGAATACTGAAATCGGTATTTTTTTTTATCTGTTTTTCCTTCTAATTTGTTATTATTTACATTGCTTCTAAAATGGTTCTGTGTGACACGAAAAAAAATGCGAAAATCGTGTTGGTGAACACAAATCATTAGATTAATTTTGTGACTATAACACGCAATGCTGTGAGACTGTGTTGAGGGGACACATGTTTATGTATAAAAGACATGAAGAAGTGGATTTTGCATAAACTTTAAAGGATAGACTCTTACGTAAACATGCATATGACTCAGTGTGGATGTTAACAATAATCAGCATGAGTCAGATTGTACTCACGTGTTTTGCCGTTGCCCCTGATTGGAGATCCCTCTCCGTCAGCGTACAGAGCGGAGACGTTGACAGAGTAAGGAGTGTCTGGGATCAGGTTATCCAGGAAGGCGTTGGTCACACCTCCAGGAACCAGGACCTTAGAGGAGAAGAAACCCAAGGGTCAGAGAAATACCTAGACATAGGGCTGAGATGGAGCTCCCTGGTTGGTGTAAACCTCAGACGATGGAGGTTTTATGGGTAATTAATGGGTTCAACTTGAATGATCCATTGAGAAGGTATTCAGAACTTTGATTAGAACAATCTTTCTAAAATGTTCAAATCAAGTTCTAATGTTTAAATAAAGTACGCAAAATCTGGACAATAAGTATTTTAACTTCTGATTTTTGTTGTCTACAATTTCCTTATTTATTCATTACTTTCGGTACTAAATGTTTCTCCAGTGTTTCTTGCTCAGAAATCTGTACAACATAGAGAAACATAAGGATGTTCACTTATGAATGTATTAGATGTGATAGTTACCTCCACTAACTAGCTTTTGTTTTTGATATTATATTGTCTGTCTGAGCAATAAAGCTCCCACAACTTCTGTAAAACATTCAAGTCATGGATAGTCTGTGTTTGACTTCCCAGAACATTCAATCTGATTTGTTTTCAGTTCAATTTGTTGTTTTGTTCTTTTGTGAGATGCATTTTTGCAGTGTTTTGGAAAAACGACAGGCCCAATTTTCATTAAATTCGGTGGAACGGTTTTGCATTGGACAAGACACAACCCAACATATTTGGAGAGGATATAATTCAAAGTTTTTACTTCAGTCGAAACTGCTTTGGGAGAGGTCTAGTCTCTCAGAGAACTCTTCTGCCTATAATCCCAAACATTATAGAAAAGTTGCTATCCTTGTATTCTGTCACATCTCAACAGCGCCTGACATGCATTACATAGAGATCTGGCAGTGATAGTGTACATAATGACCTCACTGCTCCTCCCACAAACATGCATCCCGCTGCCAGAGTATTCCTGAAACACTAACAAAGGCCCGGGAGGTTAAACGCCAAACAAATCGTTCATTCAGTGAGTGGACTGACGGGTAAACAGATTCTGCGAGGAAGCGGCTGGAGAGCGGGTTCAGACACGAGTTTTCTAACAAGGACCGTCTCTTGTCACTGGGATTATCACGGCATTTATCCCCTGTAAGTGGGCCTTGAAAATGTGAGGTTACATCATGGGAAATATATCTGGTGGTTGAACTCGAGGCCACCCTCATTTAGAGCTTTTGTTTTGGTTATAGCAAATATCTCAAAGGGTTTGTGGAGTGATGATGATGTTCTCATGATGATGCTCAGTGATGATGTGGTTCAGATACCACAACTGGAAGCTCATAAACTGCTGCTGGCCGCGGTTCAAATCCCTCCACGCATAAGTCCATTGGCTTCTGAACAAGATGAATTGTGTTTGATTGGACGTGCAGTCATACAGTAATTTCCTGAAGGCAGAGCTGCTGAGATGTAGCTCCCTGACTGAGGTAATGGAGCCGAAGAATCCCAGTTTTTATGAGTAATAATGAGTTTTTAAAAGGGGTCAGGTTTACTGTGTTAACAAGTGGACTTTAATGATCCACTGAGACGATACTCGAGAGTACACATTGTCTAAAAAGCTCCAAGCTGGGCTGTGATGTTGGCCAATTAAAAATAACTGATGGATAGCTTCTAGAATACGTTGTCAACCCTCTACTTACATAAAAATCTGTTTGCTTAAACTAACTTTGGGCACTAATTGTAGGTCTAATGTGTCTCCAGTGACCCAAACACAGAACCAGCTCAATAAAGAAATGGCTTGTGTTGTAAAGCTTGATCTAAACCCCATTCCATATCTTTGGGATTAGCTGAAACCCCTACTAATTGCCAGGCCTTAACGCCTCACGTCGCTGTTAGACCTCACTGAGGTTGTTGTGTCTGATGGGAACAAATCCCTGCAGCCAACATCTGGAACAAAGCCTGACACCAAGAGAGTTGAGACTTGATGCCCATGTTGTTGGAATTACATGGTCTACTATCACTAAGAGCTTCCACATGGTTTTGGCCATATTGTGCTGAGCCGTGGACATTTTTTGGGCTATTTCTACTCAAGTGGAACTCATGCAATGCAACCAAGCATGGACTTTCTCTTTTAAAGTAGCCCTATCTCCTCATACTATCTATAGATTATGAACACAGCATATTTTACATCTGTTGTGTGAAATGAGGCTCAATTAGACTGAATTATCATCGGAAATCTTTCCTGAGCTCATATCTGTGTCTCTGTGTCTCTGCCAAACCAACCAGACCAAAACAGCATCAAAGTTAATTAAAATAAAACGTGAAAATAGATGGAGGAAGCGGTGAGGACAGGGGAACAATAAACAACTCTCCGTGTTGACCATGCGGATGATATACTGTAATATTAGCTTCACAGCGTCGTCAAACAGATGCTAATCATCAACAAAGCTAAATTAGATTACAGCCTTATGGCTCCATCATCTCCAACCAAAGAAGCTTCCTCTGATGAAAGTCACAGATGTGTACGCCATGCATTGTTTTCAAACTTTTCCCCCAGAGTTCAGACTCTTTGTGTTGTAATAAAACCCTCTTTTGACTCCAGATATGTGCACTGCTGCATGAAATCAGTGCTGATGGAGGGGAAGAAAAGCTGACAAGTCATGATTTCCATATTTCTAACATCTGTGCAACATCAACTTAATGAAACATAAAAATTGAAATATAGCCAAAATGTACAACCTTCTGTTTCCAGGAAATAGACAGAACCATTTCTCACTGTTTGATCAGATGTGGAGAACAGATGGATTCAACTTTATTTTAACTATTCCGACAACTGAATACATGCAACCCGAGTTCAGGGACACTGTTCAATGGAAACTAGCTGTACCCAGAGGTGGGAACATTCAAGAGCTACAAGTCTGAAGTCAAGTCCCAAATCAAGAGCCACATTAGGAACCAAGTCATGACAAGCGAACCTCAAGTCAAGAACCAGGTCAAGGACTACAAGTATAACGTCAAGTCGTACGATTATTAAGATAAGACCAACAAGCCCTAAGACAAAGACCCAGTTGAGACTATATAGTCTGAAGAAGAGAATAAAGTCAAGGCAAACATGTCCCAAGTCAAGAATTAAATCCAGCCAACAAGTCAAGACTACAGAGTTAACAGGCTAACAGGTCCCAAGAAAACAAGACTTTAGAGTCTTGGGTCAAGAACAGAGCCTTGGCTTACAAGTCAAGACTCTCAATTAAATGCAAAGTCATGACTAACAAGTCTTGAATCAACACTACAGATTCTCAGTGCAAGAAGGTGAACAGGTCCCAAGTCCGAAGACTAGAGAGTCTTAAGTGAAGACGAAAGTCAAGAAAAACCAACGAGCCTGAGACAAAGTCAGATCCCAGGTTACAAGTCACACTTTTTAAAAGTATTAGGCCTTTTTAGGACTAAATTAACAATGTATTGAAAGAACAAAAGGAAAATGACTCATTAGATGATCTGATAATAACCATTAGTCATCACTTTATCCGTCATGAAATCTCCTTTATCTCAGAACAAGCAGGACAAGAGCTGCTTGTGGGATGAGATCATTCCACTTCATTATAATCCCCATTAAAATGATCTTATCTGAACAATTTCCTGGATCCACATCACAACCAGCGGCGGTCGACCCTTTAAGAGTTTGCAATAAAAAAAAAAATCTTATCTCACTCGCAGATTTTTAAATAAAAGCTTGTCAGTTATTGGTCTTTGCATTTATAGCTGTAATCCTTTGAGAGCAGAGACAGTCATCTCAGGGGAAAGCACCTCTTCCTCCCCCGTCAGGCGGATTCTCCGACTCCAATGACAGTCTGTGTTTTCACAGCCTGCAGAGAGAGAGCAACTCACCGACTCCGGGGCTCTTTTATTTAACATTTAGAGGAATATATCCACAACGTTAAGGGTTTGACTGAACTGTTCACAGATATGACAGATTTGACAGTTTTCACAGTGACATTCATGATTTGTCGTTGATCGGGCCACTGTGGGCAGTTGTATTTGTCTTACCGTAGCACTGACCCTCAAATATGTCTCAATCTTAAGTTGTTCCTTGTTTTTCTCTGTCATCGGCTTTTTGTTATAAGCACTAGACCTTTTGTCTTTTTACTGCATTTGGGTCCTGCCTTACCCCAACATCCTGACACTTTATTAAATATAACAAAAGACAAACTTTGCCCATGAATCATTTATCAGTTTCTCTTAAGAATTTCTTCCGCTAATGACAGTCTGTGTTTTTTCCAGCCTGCAGAGAGAGAGAGTGACTCACCGACTCGGGGGCCCTGGATCCGGTCAGGGACCTGTACGCCACCTTGTACTGCTGCACCTGGCCTGAAGCCGCCTCCCAGCGCACGTTCAGGCTGTTAGCGGTGGGGTTGTACACCTGGATGTTCCTGGGTGGCGTACGTGGAACTGCAAAGGGGTCACAAAGGTTATGAGAAAGTGAAATGAGGAAGGAGGACTCTCTTCACTTAGCAACCAAACATACAAACAAAGGGTTTGTTCCAAGTGAGATCCACTTTAGGAGCCGGACAACGACAGCTAAGGTTGATGGATTTACAAACAAGTTCCTGAAAATGTCCCGGTTGGAACGTTCAGAGCTAAACAGAAATGTAGGGAATGCAAAGAGGATTAGTCGGTTTATGTTTTGAATTTTTAAGAAGCTGCAATTTGAAATCTCGGCTGATCAAAACAAAACAGCCTCTGTGTGATGCATTTTAGAAACGTTTGGCTTCTTCAAAGTCTAGGAGAGACTCTTACAATCGCTCGGCTTATTGAGAGCTAATGTACCCACAGGTTCTTGAGCTTGTATCTTCATGGTTGATTGCACAGTAATGTAAACGTAAAAAGCAAATTCCTCAAAGGTCAGAACTTCGGTGAACCTTATTAAAGAAATAAATCTGATTCCGTCTTCTATTTAGTTCTCTATTGGAATAACCTTCCAAAACCTCTGGCGTCCATCAAGAAAAAAAGGCATTTAATGAAGGAATAAATGGTCTAAATGGATGCAATGCATCACAGTCAGACTGGGCGCGCTGCTGAGTGCAGCAGAAGTCTTTTTATAGCGTGTGTCTATGTGGAGGACGTGTAGAGAGAAGTAGCACAGTTCTGGGTTTATGCAAAAGCCCTTAACTTGCCTTTTAAACCAAACCAGATGTGCATATCCCCCTGGTATTTGGAGCTGTACCTAATAAAACAGAACTAGATGCAGTAGGTAGATTTCAACAGAGCCTCCCCCTCCTCAATAAAGACTTTTCCCCTAATGTTGGATCACCACGTCGTCATTTAATATAGAGGACAGAGTCTGTCTAAATGTTTGACTTCCATCATCCAAAGACAAAATTGCCTTCTTTCCTCCAGAGAGATTATGTAATCTTGATCTAATTCTCTTTATTGTATAGCAGCATGCAGCATTTATTTTCCTCCACAGTGTTGGCCAGGAACAGTGATTTTTGTTCAGATAAAATGTGACAAATTCCTCCTGGGACAGAAACAGTAACAGTGGACGGAGTTACTGCTAATAAAAGGTCATTAACGTCACACAGAGGCTCATATTCAGTGATAGACTGAGTCACCGGGAGCTCACCTGCCAACACACAGACGTAACGTGTTCAGACTGACCTTCCTGCCACTCTGGAGGAATCAAAAACACTCATGTGCTAAGCGTGTAGGCATTCAAACCCATTTAACGCAGCATTGGTTTCTTGACAACATTGGTTCATGTTTGAACTATAGCAAGAAGACCATCCTGATTGAGTGAATACAGCCTAAAACCTTTGGAGGATAAAGAATGGTTTAGCGACTAATCTTCCAATAAAAAAGTCGCTAAGAGGCTAAATCAGGAACTACACATCTAGAGTCGTTGTGGTTTTCGAACTTCAAGAGCTTTTACCAGGAGGAATCCAAGATCAGAACATCTGGCCTTTAAACTTCATCTTAAATACATGTGAAAAGTGACATGGGAAAAGATGTAATATCCAATCTACTTTGCAATCTGCAGAACTTTTCCCTTGTAGTATTACTTTTCCTTGTAGCCTGTTTCCTCTAGGGCCAACACAAACTGTGAGATGCCGTAAAGTTCCTACTATTACACACAACCTCTCAACCTGTATCTTGCCCTATAATGGGCTGTAACTCAACGACAGGTCCACATATTTATATATTTATATTTAGCTTTAATGTGAACTAGACATAAATATACCCTAACACAAGCCATGGTAAACATATTTCAACACAAAACCATTTACATTTTAGAATAATACATGCATAACTTTAGGGGTTTAACGCACCAAAAACTGTGCACATGTATGATGGATTTTACAGTTTCACATGTCACTTACACTTAGACTTTTATCCAAAGCGACTTACATACTCAATACTGTGGGCAATCCCCACAGGAGCAATTTGGGGTGAAGTGTCTCAGGGATACAACAACATGCTGACTGCAGTGGGGTTTGAACCTGTGACCCCCAGATCCAAACACCTACGGACAACCCACTACGCTACACGCCTCCCTCCTTCACAGTAACATTCATGATGTTACATTGGAGGCCAGATCAGGCTACTGTGGGTAAATGCATATTTTTTTCCTGTAGTTCTGGCCCTCAAATATGTCGCAATCATAACCTCAAAAATTCTAATTGTCTACAAACCCGACTTGTATAAAACAAATGGCATTCAATTACAATACATCTAGTCAATAAAGCCTCTGAATGATCCCCACAAGAAGAGAGGCATTCAGGCTTGCTGGAGTCCTGTTTCCCTCGCAGCTTCCCAATTAAATAAAACCCCAGGATGCATTTCTGCTGACTGGGCATGGCATGCTGTCTGGCCAGAAAGAAAACCATCAGAGCGGGACATCAAACCACCCAGGAGACTCTCCAAAACACCAAATATTCCTCCATGCAGACTTTCCAACAGGAGCTGAAACGTTCCACATTATCTCTGCTGGAAGTTCTGCTATCAATCACTGAGCAGCTTCTCTTTGTTCCATCCTCCCTTCCTGATTTAGGAGGTTTGGCTCTTTCTACAGTCGTTTTTTCCACTCAGGGCTCACCTGGGATATACTGTTTGTCTATAAAGATGTTTCTGCTGTCAGACTTTGCTGAAAAACAACGTTAAAAAACGACGAGTGAACTCTGTCTAGGAGCAGCAGATTCAGGTTCACTTCAGGAAAACACTCAACGTTTATCGCCGATGCTTTAGTGCAGAGACATTTATTTTAGCAAGGGAGTGACTGCTCTGTTTCTCTTCAGTCCTGTAATGCTGGCAGCTGCTCAGTAAAAAGTGACATCTGACCTTTTCCTCACTGCAGGAGGGAGGTGGTTAAAAGGGAAACTCCAAGAAGTCCAATACCATTTAAAAATAATAATAAGAGCCAACACTGACGTCAAAAATAAGCATGTTGACCTCGTTTTGGACCTCCACTATCCAGTGTCCACTATATTTGCCCAAGTCTACAGTAGAAATATGCTTTTTAAATATCATTACCAATGAAAAAGTAAGAATTATATCATATTCTAGACGTTTGCACATTTACAGCAGCAGATGTCTTACCACTAAGTCTGTTTATAGTGCGTTAATTAAGTCGAAAACAGCCCTAAAGTGTTGAAGGAGTTTTGGTTTATAGAGTTTTTATCTTGTGCGGTAGAAAACATAAAGACCTGATAATTGAAACTGCAGAAAAGGACGGCAAGCTAAATTATTTGTAAATTGCCAGAAAGTGTTGTCACTGTATTTCATAATAAGGAGTAAAAGAAAGAATAAATGAAAACCTGACAGGGCCTGAGAGTATGTAAAATAAATAGGAATAAGCTGCCTTTCAAAACATATTTGTACCAGTAAGACAAATGTGTTTTTTATGTCCTGTTTTTATTTCATGTTTCTCTTTAGCGAGAAAAAACGGTCCAAAGATGAGGAATGAATAACGTTTTATATTTTCTGAGAGTTGAATTTCTAAAAGCAGATGCTTTTTTTCTTCTGATCAGGCCATCCATGTGTTACATGACTTTATTCCTTTAACACGTTTTAGATTTTGTTTTAAAAGAAGAGTGAGTTTCTTTGTGTCCAGAGGAATTCTCTCCTGACATCTTTACTGTAGAAATATAAACTTCTAATTAAAAAAAGGCGCCCCAGATTTTTCTTTTGTCTATTTTTTGGGAGTCTTCCATCCCTAATTATTCATAACTGTCATAAAGATCTGCACCAGGATCTTCAGCTGCAGGGTTTAATTATATAAATTATATATATAAATACTATAAACCATGAAGATACAAATTCAGAACAGAAACCAACCTGGAGTTCCTCAAGGCTCCATCCTGGGGCCCCTTTCCTTACCATTTACATGTTCACACTGGCTCAGATTATAATACAAATAATAATAATAATAATATATGAGATTTGTATAGCACTTTTCCTAATGCTCAAAGATGCTTAAAATTATGGAAAACAGTGACTAACAATAAACGATGAAAATACAAATTCAGAACAGAAACCCGGAGTTCCTCAAGGCTCCATCCTGGGGCCTCTTTTCTTTACAATCTACATTTTCATACTGGCTCCAATTATAATACAAATAATAATAATAATAATAATAATAATACATGGGATTTGTCTAGCGCTTTTCCTAATGCTCAAAGACGCTTAAAATAATGGAAAACAGTTCGGAAAGTTTGAGGACTTACGTGTTTTCCCGTCATCAGACTGGCGGAGTCCCTCCCCCTCGGGGTAAACAGGGACGACGGTCACGGTGTAGGGAGTGTCCGACAACAGGTTCTTCAGGACCGTGTTGGTGGTGCCACCTGACACCTGCTCCTGCTCACACACACACACACACACACACACACACACACACACACACACAC